>JAKUBT010000096.1:0-18966 GCA_030563305.1 Petasospora maesae
GGTATCTGGACAAGTTCGAGAGCAATTCACTTGGATCACCAGCTTCACATTCTTTAAACTCCTCAAATGGTATTCTTTTCAATCCAACGTTGATCTTTGGGAGAATCCACCAACACAGGCAACCAACACCGGCTAGCCGCGGGAGACAGGGTGTACCGGTGTACTCGTACAGACCCAAGGATCTGGACCACATTATGGAGATTGAAGAACTGATCGCTGACCGGTCAGTGTCCATGGAGAGGTCTGATTCTGACAGAGCTTGGTCTGAAGAAGCTCGGTTTTAACCTATCTTCTCCCATACACTCTCTATCGACATCTGAGGCCCAGCAGGGATTTCTAATGACTCCTTGGCTCGGTGAGACTTGTTGATATCCCCATATTCATATCGTGGTTGTCCAATTACTCAAGAGATCTTCATTTCAGACCTGTAACCCTTGAGTTTCATACAGGACCACCACTGAGCTGCTGTGGACTACACTAAGCATCACAAAATGCACACCGCCTTTTTCAGAACGACCTTCCTATCCGAATTCTTTAAATATCTACCTTGGTTGGTCACTGTTTTGCCACTTTCTTCCTTCGTCATGCTGCAAGCCCTTCCACCACTTCATCCCTCCTCATTTAAATGCAACTCGGCACCATCGCTATGCGCTTCTTCTTGACTTTTGCCATACTATACCCCTCCCCTCTGAACATCGCACATGGGGTCCCCTGCCTTCCTCAGGTCCCTTCCCCACCGTTTTCCCCAAAATGTATAGCCGACCATCCCACCTTTCCCAGATGCTTTGGCGCACGTTTCCATGCACAAGGCACAATCTTTCCCTATACTTAATTGCCGATGGTCCCACCTTTCCCAAATGATTTGGTGGACGCTCCTACAGCTTCTTAGTCCATTTCCACAAATTGCTTCCAAGCATCCTAAACTGCTTGCCACTGATTTCCCTAGCTTCTCCAACGACAACGAGTCTAATTCCTCCAAATTTCTGGGCCTTCCCTTACCAATTACGGGATCTATCAACTGATTTGCAGACCGTATCCAGACAGCTACCAGAAAGTTTTTAGAGTATTGCGTAGACATTTCCCAACCTAAACAATACACTCTCTAGTATTTAATTTACACGCTGTCGCCGTCGAAAACCGGGGACAGAGAACATTAAGATACGACATTTTATGGAGGCTTGTCAGATGTCCCTGCTCCCACCTAGTAACCAGTTTCCCTTTTGCAGGATTATAGCCATCCAGTTGAAATAAAGTATGATATTGTGTCATTATAGGTAAGTTAGTTTAAGACTCAGTTTAGAAAGGCAGACAGGATCAGGTCTCTTTGTATGTCGTGTTTGTTGGTTCGCGAGCTGGAATATGGTGACATTAATTTGTTTGCGTGTGCGATAATAGTCTCCGGTGGCTCATGTACTCTCCTATTAATTAAGGGATCTGTTAATCCAGTTATCTCGAGCTATGCGTGGAGAGCAGGGCATAATCCAGCACAGGTCGGTTGAAGGTGATATGTCATCTTCGGTATGGCACTTACAGGAGTTAGCCGAGGAGTACCTTTTGGCCTCGCAATAGAAATGATTGCTTCTGGTGGCGAAAGTTATCGGATTTTTTCTCACTTACTCGGGATGTGCCGGAAAAGGCAGGATCTACTCTGCGAAGGATGGATGATTGCCCAGTTTGTTGCTGCCTTTTTATTATGCTCAGTCTGTAGTGCTATGTTTTTGAAGGACTGCATTGATAGCTGAGCTGTGGCTTTACTCGTAGCTATATCGTTATACGTGGATTCGACGGCTTTTGCTATAGTGTTGCAGGCCCCGTAAAGTGAGGGGCTGAAAAGTTCGGTGGAAGGGTAATGAGATGTTCAGGTCGTTTTTCTAGGGCACGGTATGCAGGGGTTTGAATCGTCATTCTGGCTGCGAAGCTGGTGGTTGGAAAGCATATAGGTGAAAAGTTAGGTGTATGGGGTCAAGGCGGTTGGGTGGGCTTCGGTTGGAGCTGTTCTACCTCTGTTTGATATATAATTTTGGGGTCCTCTATCTCGAGAAGAGTTTTTCTTTTGGTGATGAGAGTGGATATGTATGTTATAGGGACGTAATGGAGCTGATCTGTGTACTTGAGGAAGCCGTAGCCCTCTGTGGGGAGGAGTTAGGGCTCCTTTGGCCCTTCCGTAGGCTTTTGCGGCCCGCGAATTGGTGCGCGCACTACGACAACTACGGAGCCTACGATCACTACGACTATATACGACTAACTACAACCAACTACAACTAACTACAAGCATCTACGGCTATCTACCAGCTACTACTACAACAACTGCCAGTGCCAGTGCCAGTGCCAGTGCCAGTGCCAGTGCCAGTGCCAGTGCCAGTGCCAGTGCCAGTGCCAGTGCCAGTGCCATGGCCTTGGAAGTGAAAGACATGAGGAAAGGGGCAGGGTAGGAAGGGGCAGGAAGGGCGGTAGGGCGGCAAGAGAAGACAAGAAACAAAAGTGACAAACCACCGATGGAACGAGACACCAGCAGCAAAGCAAACAAGGACGTGTTGACAAGGAGCTGAAAGCTATGATGAAAGAGCAAAGCAAACAAGGACGTGTTGACAAGGAGTTGAAAGCTATGATGATAGAGCAAAGCGATACCGGGAAGGAGTGGGCAGACCATGGCCATGTATAACATCTTCTGTGAAAGGTGAAAGGTCAACTGAAAAACGGGGTACCGCTGTGCTTTTATAGTTGGCAATCGGAACTTTGGTTTTGTGTCAGTTTCCAATATTTCATTGTTCGCAATTGACACAAACACAACCGCTCTTGTTTTGATTTCTCCTAAAATGGAAGCGAAACCCGTAAACCCGTCCTTGATGATAGAGCAACGAGCCCCACACGCTTGTCAGAGTCGTACACGGCTGATTACCTGATTACTGGTATAATCAATGTCAAGTGCGGATGTGCAAGATGTAGAAGACAGCGACAGAAATGCGACATGAACTCTCACCCGCTTGACATCTACATTTGGTTCTTTCCCTAGAGCATGAAAGCACTCTACTATTGGAGAATTGGTCTGAATTTGTTGTATACCTGACATACAACGATTATACACACCGCCGTAGAGTTGGAGGATATTTGTCTGTTTTGTGACATCTGAAACCAACACGATCCTGGTAGAATGTTGGGAAAGAGCATTGTCGGCGGTAAGTCGAGTTCAGGAGTCTTCGAAGAGATGATGAAATGAAAGACGTAATTGCATGACCTGTACCACCTTTAGATAGAACCAGAGGCTTCCATATACGAATCGTATGTTCTATGACGAAGTGGCTGGTGAGCCTCGTGATGACCTTCCTGCTCATTTGATTGATCTCCTGGAAAAGGCTAACAAGCTCGATTCCAGATCCTATCGTTGTGTGTGAGGCTTGAGTGCAAATCATGCTCTTTTGAGAGGCGGTCGAAGTCCTGAACCATTTTCTTATGTTTGACTCCTTTGCTCCATGGCTCCATGGCACGATGACTGATTGGAACATACTTTTCGGTGGCCTCCAATGATGAGGTTCTTCGTTCATCAAGACGCAACACTTTTGGTACGTGAGACTTGGGGCCAGTATGGAGACTGTGTGTGCTTGTGCGTATTTGAATTCTCGTTGTACTCCATCGCCGGTTTGTCGTCAGAAATGACGGGTGGGAAGGACTTCAAAGATCGGGAAGCGTTCATCATCATGGTGACAGTGTTCTCTGAGGATTGGTAGTTAGTATTTGAGCTCAGTAATAAGTTCTTGACTGTTGTGAGTTTGTAGTTCCAACTTACGGTGTTTTTGTGTAGTCACAAGTCTTTCTTGATGGCGCTTTTCAGTGGTATAAGGAACCTCATCAACCTCATCGATGGTACGGCGTTTGCGATCAAACACTGGTGGTTCATGTGGCTCTCTGAAGTTCAGCATATTGCTCCGTCGATGTAGGGACTGAGACAGAAGACACTTCAGGATACTGAATGTTCAAGGCAGAACAAGGCTTCAAACAACGAGGTTGGAGCAATCTGTGACAAGCAAACTGAAAAGACAAAAGACACCTAACGATACGCGTGACGCGTCGCGTCGTACAACAGCAGCAAGCTTGATTGAAGAGTCACGTGACCTGGCGCTCTGGGGGTTACCCGGTGCGCTTTCGAATAGCGACGGAAATTTTCAAAATTCAGACCCATCATCACTCTTCCCGGAGTTGGATTTTTCAACGTATTCTTGTTTGTTATTCACACTCGAAAAGAACCAAGATGCTTTACGAACTTGTGGCTATTGCTCGTGTCTCAAACCCTTATATGGTCACATCTGATGCCAAGGCGTATGTATCTCTGAAAGGGCGTTTCATTCAAGCAAATCACTAACATCATCAAAAGCGTTGCATCAACAATTGGGAAACTAATCATCCAGAATCGTGGTGTTGTCAGAAAGATAGAGTCCTTGAAGGTGGGCACGCTACCGAAAGTTATGACCAAAGACCAAGAACATCACTTCCAAGGAGCACAGTTCATGATGCTTTTCGATTCGAGTACTGGTGTTCAATCAGAGATTCTCAGAACACTCAAAGCTGATCCACGTGTCATCAGATCAATGATAACTAAAGTGAACGACAAAAAACTTGCAACAGGAACATCTCTTCAGAGGGCCATGAGCGTATAAAACTGATAACCAACATCCAGTACCATCGGCTCCCCACATTGTAAATATGAACATCTATGAACGACCTTTTATGATCAACTATTTGGCCAACGCCTCGAACGAACGCATGATGAATTCAATGCCTACGACTTTAGTAGTTTGACCACATAACTCATCTTTAGCAATTAAGGTATGTCTTTGAGACCCTCTATTCAATGGTATCATCATCACTTGGATCAACAGTTACCGTTTTCGTTACAGCAACAGACTGCTCAGATCTGATCAAGGGAACTTCGTATTTGAAACTTCCTCTAACAATCAAATCGAAAGGATACTTGATAATTGTTCTCCATTTTTCCAAGTCATTCTCAGTCTTGTGATTCTCCTTCCCAGTATCGGAATCAGTAGAGTTCGACCCTGGGTGCACGAGCTTGATCTCACCTGTGGAGAGCGTTGAGTTCTTGTGGAAGAAACCACTTCCAAATTGAAGCGGGGTTTCAAACTTTGAGACAGACCCCAAAAGAATCGTCTGAACATCGCCTTGAACATCATCAAGAACTGGGACATGTGTCGATGGCTCCAAATAAGAAGATCTCGCAAAGATGTCAAGCTCCACATCGGATACATCAATAATCATCAACCCATGATTGTAGGCCTCAACAGAGAGGTCAAAGATGAGCTCGTCAAAAGAGACAATAATATCGTCAATCGAGACAATCCGAACGTCTTGAAGTTCTTTTGTGGTAGCAAGAAGGAACCCACCAACGAATCCAACAGCCAACAAGACAAATACGCTGATTGATAGACACATAGCGTTCTTCAACAGCTGTACTCCAGAGGTTCTCTTCTTGTTGTTGAAGTTGTGAGGAGAATACTGGCGTAGTTCGTGGAGATGTTGTTGATGGTTTCTAGGGTATTGCTTCTTTCCTTGGATGGAACGTGATCTTCTGATAGGTTCGTCCCTCAAATTGCCATCGTAAAGGTCACCAGTGGAGCCAAAGTTAGACACACTTCTCTTGGACAGGTAATGCTTGGACATCTTATTTCTCAAATTGTGATTTGCGTTGTTCACATTCAATGGCGTCAGTTCATCATCATCGTCTTCACCTTCATAGTGGTATGAGTCGGCATAATCACTACCTGCAATCTCATTCTCCTCGTCGTACTGGTCAAGATAGTCTTCAATGTTAACATCATCAGGTACCCCAGAGTACCTTCTCAGAGTTCCACCTTTAACATCAAACAACTTCGACGTCGTAGTACGAAGCTGGCTCAAATTTGCAGATCTTTGTTGATGCTGAGCAGCTGCCAAACTGGCCGTACTTGCCTTTCTCGATTCACCGTGGTACTTTGTGAACTGTGGTGCTCGCACAGGCTGACTCTGTGTCTCAACACTTGATTTCGTAAGTGTCTTTTGGTCTTGGCTTGAAGTATGGTCAGATTCCTCCTCTGTGTCATAAATGTGGTTGTTGCGTTCTTTCGACTCTTCGTTTGACACCACAATGTGGGAGCCACTTGGGGGCAGGTAATGTTGTACAGATGATGAGACAGGCATACTGACGTTTCTCTGGGGTAGTTTTCTTAGAACATGAGGATTCGTCAACCCGGCATTTGCAGTCTTGTTCGAAGGTAAAGTATTTGTTGTCAATGCGTCTGGAGCACTCTCATAGACAAATGTTTCTTCAGAGTCAGAATCGGACGCGTCTCCAACGGCATTTGCAATTTTGGCTGCAAACAAGTCTGCTTTGGTAGCACCAGCTTTGGAAATGTTCAGGTGACTCTCCACCGGGTTGAGCCTTTTGTTAATCATTCTGACAGACCCATTGACACTGGCGTTGTCATTATCAAAATTGGAGTTGGATGCTGGTTGTGTGGTGATTTGAGAGTTCTGGTCAACAAAGATAGTACTCTTTTTGCTCCGTAGAGAAGCCAAATTGTTGGCCAAGGCAGAACCGTTGGACATAAGCTCAGTGGAAATGACGTTAGCAGTGGAAGCAATAGGAAGTGTCACAGAAGGTGTATTGGTGGCATCAACGGTCTCTGTTTCAACAATCATGGATTTCGTTGCCCCAGGTTTTGCAACCTTATCTGAAGTGCTTGATCTGGAGAACAATGGTCTCATCAAGTCCTTCTTCTTAAGGACACTGGATGGTTTGCTTGAAGTTGTGTTACCAGCACTCGTGTTTGCACTCAGTGACCCCGGTGTTGGTGAGTTGGAAACATCAGCATTATAGGCGAGACGGGATCCAGGGGCTGTAGCAGGTGGGAGTGTTTCGAAACCCTTTCCTGGTTCAACGATTGTATCAAGCTCAGACTCCAGTGGAGGAGAGAGCTTCCGCGTAGGGTTTTCTGTCACATCTGTTGGTATGGGTATCTCTGCCGCTGGCTGCTCTTGGGTATGTGGGGCTGTTGGGATAGGGGGAGAAGACACCTCGTCAGATACATTGTCGCCTGCATTGTGAAGCGCTCCACTCAGAGACTCGTGGTCGCTCATCTCGGTGCTGTGAGAGCTGAAACTGGGAGTGAGCAAGTGCGTTTGAGGCGATGCGGGTCCTGTACGAGCGAGTAGAAGGGGAGTGTGGGTGGCACGAGGTGGTGCTCAGATGGCGTAGCGAATGTAGGGAGATGCAGCTCTGGACCTGGAGATGTCCTTGTGGGGGAGGCGTGGCAGGTGCTGTTGCGACGTTGGAGAGGGCAGGTGCAATGTAAGGGTGAAGGGCGGTTCTGTAGGTGTTGGGTGGCGGTTCTGTGTAGCGGGTGGGCCCGTTCTGTGGTTGGTACTTCGAAGTGTTGTTGGAGGAGCGCGCCGTATTAGATGGCCGGTGGCCGGTGGCTTGCTCTTTTAGCTTTTGAACTTTGTGCATACTTTTGAGTTTGGCGTTTTGGCTGGCGTTCCAGAACCCTGGGGGCGTCCGCGGAACTTGGAAGCCCATCGGAATAGACTCGGAATATCGGAATTTGACTTGGATTTTGCCGGGCGGCTGGCGGGTGCGAGCGAGAAATTAGTAAGAACTTTGGTGCCGGCCAGAGTTCGAACTTGGGACGCTGGGAGGTTTGGGATCGCTGGCGAAGCTGCACCGGCGAAAAGCCAAAACAAACAGTGCGGGTGGTGGAAGAGCTGTGTGCTTTCTTTACTAAGTCACATACCTTCGGTATCACTCGCTGGATCAGCTAAACATCTGGAACATCACCAGATCACACTTCTGGCGTCACTTGAGCTCCTCACACATTCGGACAGGTACAGGCCCACTGAAGACCAGGGGCCAGATACACTTGCCCCCACAGCTCCTCAAACATGTTGGCATTCCAACAACACCAACAAAGCACGTCCAGCTCCGGATCAAATGATGCAAAGAGCAATCAGATGGATGACAAGCTCAATTCGAAACGGAGGCCCAAAGAGAGAAAAGGGCGGGACGGTGATCAGTCGAAGAAGAACGTATTCCAAAGCATGAAATCCTCAGGCAAATCGAATCGTCAAGATTCACATCGGATGGCATCACGAAGAACCACACTACAGGGGAACGAGTTAGAAAATGACCAGGTGATAGGTGGATTCAAAACAGCTGTGCCTTTCAGAAGTCGTGCTAGAGAGATACGGCCGCTCCCAAAGTTCTTGCTCTATCAGTCGCCATCACTCAATGCTGGATCTATCGCTCAAGATGAATGGGATCGACAAAACCAGGAAAAGATGATGCAGATGGAGCAGCAGACATCAGATCCATCCTCCCTACATGAGGAATTTCAGAAAATGAAAGACACTGAAAGAAAAGTCATGGAGGAAAGAGGCCTTGTGGATAAGGAAGGTGAGGCAAAGACTTTGGAAGATGCCATCGTTTTCAAGGGTTCTTGTTTGGACATGTGCCCAGTTTATGAGAGAATCAGAAGATCCGTTGAAAATGACGTGAGAAAGTATGAAAGAGACCCTTCTGGAAAGATCTCTCGAGCCATTGCTGTGAAGGCCTTCTCAAGACCTGCAGCAGGACAACCTCCACCACTTCCATCAGATGTCCGTCCACCACAGGTGCTTGTCCGCACTCTTGATTACCTCACAACCAACGTTTTGCAGCATCTTCCAGAAGCACAGTCATTCCTTTGGGACAGAACGAGATCAATCCGTCAAGACTTCACGTATCAAAACTATTCGGGACCAGAAGCCGTTGAATGTCATGAAAAGATTGTACGAATCCATATCGTCACACTTCACGTCATGGCCAAATCCACCTTCGAGTATTCACAGCAACAAGAGCTTGAACAGATGAACAAGGCAATGAAGACTCTCTCTGAGATGTACACAGAGTACCGCTCACGTGGAATGAATGCTCCAAATGAGGCTGAGTTCAGAGCATATTACCTTCTGAGTCAGATCCGTGATCCTGAGCTTGACAGAGAGATCCAGTCACTTCCAATTGAGATCATCCAGGATGAACGTGTACAGCTGGCTTTGAACTTGAGAAACATGGTCCAGACCAATGTCATTGAAAGAGGAGTACAATCCATCGAAAACTCTCTGAACTTGTACAAGAACTTCTTCCACACTTTCAAATCTGGATTCATCCCAATTCTGATGTCATACATGGTTGAAATCCACCTGAATGTGATCAGATTCTATGCACTCAAATCTCTGAAAAAATCTTTATACAGCAAGCTGAAGCAATTACCACAGAAGTATGTGAAGGATCTACTTGCGTTTGACTCTGATTCAGATCTGGAGAAGTTTTGCAACTACTACGGGATTGAGATCGCCTCGATACAGGGTAAACCATTTGTCGATCTTGCTTCATTGACACATGCATCACATTTGATTCCAGACAAGAAACAAATGCCACAACCATACACACTTGCCCATGACGACAAGGTGACTGACTTGAAGAGCCTGGTGGACACTGGAATTTCCAACATCTCCACTATCAAATTTAATGAAGAACCAATCGTCTTGAAAGCTCCCACACAGGTCCCAATGTTTTCCAACTCTGCTAGTGCATCATCTACTGCATCTACAACACCTGCATTTAATACGACGAAGAGGGATGAAGAAGAACGCAAGAGAGCTGCTAAGGCTGAAGCTGAAAGAGTTGCTAGAGAGAAAGAGTTACAAAAGGCTCAAGAAGAAGCTGAAAAAGCTCGCAGAGAAAAAGAGGAAGAACAAAAACGTATGATGGATATGAGAAAGCGTATGTTGGAAAAACAAGAAGCAAAGAGAAAGAAAAGAGAAGATTTGATAAATTCTATGAGTGCTGTTGTTATGAATGCTGTTATTAAGGATACTGTTAAAGATGCTGTTAAGAATGTGGTGAGACCATTGGTTCAAAACAAGCTAGCCGTTGTGGAAAGGAAGAATGCCATTTTGGAAACATACTCAGAGGGACTATATGAGGCATTTGTCAGTGAATTAGTGTATTTCGAATCATTGGATATCCTTGCTGATGAGTTTAGAAGAAGATCATTGAGGTTGTCATTGATAAAGAAGGTTTCTGGAATTGCTAAAGATGCTAAGAGCAAAGCTGATATGAAAAAGAGAAAACATGACGAATTGATGGATGCATCCAAGAAGTTTGGTATTCCAAAGGTCGTGAAGAGAAAGAAAGTCAGACATGATTCGTTTGGTCATGTTTCTGGTACTACCCGCTGGGCTGAAGACCATGGCTTACGCGCGGGACCGCCACAAGCAACATCATCGCAACCAAAACCAGTCGATTTGAGCTCATTGGACTTCTCCAAATTGCTATCAGGACTCTCAACCACCTCATTTGATCATGTTGAGACATTGTTGTATTCTGAGGAGCTACAATCAACCACATCAAAGTTCTTGCTCCGGAAGTTCTCCCTTGGTGATTCATTGACACGCAACTACAAGACTGGAGACAAATCCATGACTATCACTGCTACCGACAAGATTGATCCAAGACAATTTGCAGATGTGGCATTATTGGTATTCAACTGTGATGGTATCGAAAGACTGAAAACTCAAAGACTCTTATTGAGAGAGTTGATTGATGGAATTTCGTTGAACACCAACTTCAAATTTGAGGTCCTTGTGGTTTATTGGGAGTTTGAAGGTATCATTCAATTCAGCACGGATGAGATTCTTCAAGAGCTTCAGATACCAGATCATGATGCCCTCCAGAGTATTGAAATTGTCAAATTGGATCCAAGTTTGAACTGTGAGAAAGTACAAAAGGCACTGGACCATATGTTCCAGAGCATTGGACTCACAACACGTGGAAGATACAACCAAAAGTACAAGAAACCTACGAAGCCATTGTTTTCAGCACCCCCAGTTGGCAAGGCAAAGAAATTCACTGTTGCATCAGACTCTCCAGCAACTGGTGTTGTTCCATCCACATTTGGCGGGTCTTCACTATCATCATTTGCGCCAAAGGCCATTCCAAGTCACATTGAAAGACACATCGAGAGCTCACCAAGAGCCAAATCCATCCCCAAGTTGTTATCAAGCATCAATGGAGCTTCCTCAAGCACTGGCCTTGGTGCTATGAATCCACCAAAGGGATTTGCCGCCCCATCAACCGAGACATCCCAATTCAACCTCCCATCAAAGGCCAATAAGCCAAAGATCTACACCACGAGTCCAAACTTCATGGATGGAATATTCAACACAAAGAAGAACAAGATCAAAGTGGACGTGTACAGCACACCGAGACCCAAATCATCTGATCTGTTACAAACCCCTTCATTTGCCGCCAACAGTTCCTCCATCTCCAACTTGTCAAACATCACATGGGCCAACAACTCGATATCCACTCCAATCATCACGAAACCTGCACCTGCAACTGCACCAGCAGCTACTTCCAAAGAAGATGAGCAAGCGGATGCTGGTGTGCCAAAGAGTATCTTGGAGTTGAGAAAGCTCGCTGCTAGTGTCAAGGAGAAGCATGGTAAGAAAAGCTGAAAATCACTACGGGATTTAGAGAAGAGATCTTAATGCTGATAAACCTTTAATGACTTAATACTTGAGAAGAATAATGTTCCAAATAGAATATGACTCAAATCGTTGAATGTTGAAATGATGGAATGTTAAAAATGGTGAAACTATCCATGTCTGTGGTAGTGGAGACCAGCTCCAACTCCTGAATGACGACAAAAGCGTCACGCTCCTGACTCCCCTGACCCTGTCAGTAAAGCTCATGGAAGGGTGTTCAAGCATCCTCAAACACCCATGGCGGATATGAATCAACTTGACATCCGGCTCACTAGTAGTAAAAGCCAATGTGTCAGAACCCAGCCCAATACAACCCATCCCTATACGCCTCATGGTTCAACAATGGATGACCATTAGACTTCCGCTCCAACTTCATCACCTGCCAATTCATCAGTCCCACCGAATGCTTAAGCCATTTCAACTCACGCTGTTGTTCATACTGATGATGAGGTATGACGTATAGGTTTGTGAAGACGATTGGGAGTAGTGCACCTGAAACGAAGCCAAAGGCGCCAATTCTCAGCGTTGGGGACATGTGAACGATCATAGCTTTGATATGGATTGTATAATGAGTGATTTCCTTTTTATAGTATGAGGAGTGATGAAGGTCAGCTTTGATGGTAAGTGGGAGTGTTGGGTATTTATACGGGAGCAATATCCACGGAGAACGCATGATCTCATCTGGTGTCAACACAAACCCCGGACCAGGAACATGCAGCATGCACCCCGCATCTCTTCCTCTCTTCTCCCAGTCCTGCCACTATCAAGCCAACGAGCTAATCTCTCCTGCTCCCCTCCAAGAATGCTGAGAGATCACGAGCCATCACTCATTGAACCTGTTGCCACACTACTTCGATCCAGGCACACACCACGAGGGGTCACGCACTGGCACTAACCCCCTGAGCTTGGACTCAATCCCCCCTACAAACACACATACCCTAGTAGTACACCATCCTCTCCTCTCCAACCATCGGATACACACACAACCTCCAGCTCCAGATCCCCGGAGGAGCCACAACACTCCCAGCAAATGACCATGAAACGCACGCAGGATCCGGGGTATGAGCTCATAGTATCTCACCCCAAGTCACGCACTCTGATTCCTCGCACCATCTTATCAACCAATTTACTAGACCATAAGCCCCCAATTCCCCATTTGTACAATCATACTAGTGACCCTATATGCATTCATTGAATCATTGAGCATGAAACACGTCTAATAGATGCAGTAGAAGTAGTAGAAACCCCCGGGTGCAAAGTGGGGGGTTACCCTACAGATCCTCCTATCATGAAAGCTGACCCCGCATTTTGTTGCCCCTGTCCGATAAGCTGCTGCTGGCTGCTGCCGCTCGGCTTTTGGCATTTCTCAACATCTAGTGCACGGCCCGTCACGCTATCTGTGGTTTAACTAGCGCAAATATCATCAGGGTGCCTATGACCTGGATCTCTTGGTAACAGGTTGGGGAGTTGGCCGTGGTTGTGATTTGTGATTTGTGGTTGGAGGTAGTGCTACAACTTCAAAGTGTTATAAACCGTGTGTCATCATATTTCATTAGATTGCGTTGAAGAATGTGTAAAGACCCCCTTTGACATATCAACTTCAGTAAGTGTGTAGTATCTCAGGTTTGTGTAAAAAATCGTAGTTCCTTTCGTCGTAATATTTGTCGTAATATGTGTGTGCAATTGTAGCATGCAGTATCATCATGATCTCTCTCATTTCTTCTTCTTGAACAATCCAAAGAATCCTCTCTTTGACCCTTCTTTATCCTTCTGTACCTCAGACTTACTCTTCACAATCTCAGATTTGGTCTTGACGATGTTATTCCTCATGGACTTTGCAGATGATGCACTCATCGAAGTTGAAATTGGTGTGCTATAAGACTTGGACTTGGTCACAGGAGGCATTGGTTCAGTCTCCAACAATGACCTCACCTTATAGATACTAGACCCATCAGAACCACGTCTTGAAGAAGGAGGAAGATAAGAAGACCCCATTGAATTACCACGTGGGACTGGTAAACTGTCGTTGAATTTGATTCTTGGACCACGATAATCTTCTGGTTGATCTGCAGAACTTGAATTCGTATCCCTCGATACTGATCTTGATGAAGAGTTCGTATCTCCGAATTCCTCCAGTCCAACATCATCAGAGAAGCTCCCCAATTGTTTCAGCAGTGTAGAATCAATTGGTGCCTCAGTGTCGTCAACGGTAACGGTGACCGTGGATTCCTTAGCAGAGACCGTCTTGTCAGCCTTGATCAGATTGTGTGGGACGACAATAGTGGGGACATGAAGTTTCGTTGAGACAAAGAATGGGACCCTCATGGGGTTTGAATTACTCACCATGGAATGTGTAGCAAGTGTAGACACAATGAACACCTGTGGTGAATACAACGTGATTGCATTGGTGATTAACGAGTTGACGCTCTTTTCCTTGATGAGTTCCACAGTGACTGAAACTTTCAAACTCTCTTTACCACACTCTTTCAACTTCATGAAGAAGTACTTGGCAATTCTCTCAGCTTCATCACGGATTCCATCACCTCCATAGTGTTCTTCAACGTCAACGTATTCCCACGTTGGAATGACATATCCATCTTCGTCTTCATCCTTGTAGTCCTCCTTCTTGGATGGATCAACGACAACGACATCTGGGACTTGTGCAATGATTGTGATGTTATCACCATCTTGTAAGAAGCTTGATATGGTCCAATCCAATGCAGTCCAAGTATGACGACGACCAGAGAGATAGAGCACCAGGTCTCTAAGACTTAGTGGATACTCTTCCACCCTGCTCTTGGCCCTTTCACCCCTGGCCTTGGTGAAGTAATCCTTGATGAATTTGGACATATAGTCATGTCTATAGCTGGTAGAATAGGAGTTGTAGTTGATCACCGAGGGTCTCAAAGTGTGATCCTTGCTATTCTTAGATCCCAGCGCCTTATCAATGTTCTTGATATGATTAGGGCGCTTGGAATCGATGGATATCTTGGAGACACCAAACACTGGCAGGTATCCATCACCATCGAACTTCAACGAGGTTGGATCTGTGCCCTTTCTGAACTGCGCATCCATAGCGAGGAGTTCTGCATCCGAAAGACCGACCAATGACTTCTTTCTCGGTTGGAGCGAGGCGGCAACGGTGGAAGCGGGAACGAGCACTGTACGAGGGATGGACAGTGTTCTCTTTGCCGGAGACGACGTGGAGACATCGTCGCTGGACTCGTCTGATGACGGGGCGGACTGTTCTGGGGTCTTGAGGATGGACTTCTCTGGGGCAGGCGGGAGTTTTGGCACCTTCTTGCGCTTGTACCTGTTGGTGGTGTAGTTCGTGCGGCCCAGCTCGTTGAAGGAGTCAAACACCTTGGCGACATCAGCGTTTCCTGAAGGAGTGTCAAAGCCAAAGTTAAGGTCCATCATGGGCTTTCGTGGTGTGCCGCCGTTTGTTGTGGGGGTCTCCAGGAGGTACTGGAGAGGTATGTGGAGCGGTTCATCGGGGTCAGAGGCCTCCAAGTCCGGGGCAAGCGAGTCGAACGACACTTTCCTCGAGTACGAGGGGATCATGGGCTTGTGTAGTTTGTAGTAGTGTAGTTTGTATGGTATGGGTGTGTCCAGTGGGTGGCACAGGAGAAAAGAGGAATTCAGGGCAGAAAAGTTGGAGATGACACGGGGCGGCCACAATTGAATTCCAGTGCAGCGGGCGAGTGACTTTGGCTGAGAGGACGGGTGCAGCAAAACAGGCTAGACGGGAGGACCCTTGCGTACTTGTGGCGTGACTCGGGATCTGGGGGGGGGGGGATGCTCCCTTTGGTGCTAGGCAGAGAGCTGTGTGGGTGCTAGACAAGTAGGCAGACGGGTGCTAGGCAGAACTTAGGAGGGAGGAGGGAGCGCATGGGTGTCTTTATAAACGTTGCCTTGCCACCTTCGCCAAGGGATGTCATGTGGCAGCTCGGTGTTCAGCGCTTGTCACCTCTGCTCCTCTGGCCCCCATGTGCGTGTGCCCCGCTACCGATTCCGCCACGTTCGCGAATTCTCGACCCCCGATTTCCTGGCTGTGTCAACTCTGGGCAGCTGGGCACCCTTCAAGCCTTGCGTGTCTGCAACCTTGTATCCTATCTATCTCTAAGCCTCCACGATTACCAATGGGCTACACCCCTCATCTACAAACGGTGAACTCATTAAAACTTCATAAACATTAGGCTAAACTCTAAACCAAAATATACACCAGCCTTACTCATATATCTCCATTCACTCAACATTCGTGAATGGGTTCAATGCATGAACAGTCAAGCAAGGAAGAGCCATACCAATCTCCGCTCTCAACAAAATAGGCACCTGCTCCAACTCACGGATCTCCTGGATGTATGCACCACCTTCCACTCTCAACTTTAAATCTTTCAAATATGCCTCCAATGGCTCTTGTCCCTTGGATGACACCTGTGGTAGGCTCACACTTGGTGGAGACAACTTCAACCCTGAGAATTCTTCAATCAACTTGGAAGAGACAACTTCACTCTTAGATCTCTGTAGCACAGCTGCAATCTCATTAGCTGGGGTCTTGAACTTGTTCTTGATAGAGTTTCTGTAACTGAGTGGTTCACGTTCATCTGCTGGAATGAAAGTGGCAGAATCAACACCCTTCTCCCAATACAGCTCCAACATCGTCTGCTTCTTATCAAACTCAGCCTTCTTCAATGGCAATTGATCACCATGGACTCTCTTCTCAATACCAAACTCTGGAATGTACACATCAAATGCACTCTCATACACTTGGAGCACAGTACCCATCACAATGAGCTGACCAGTGTTACGACACATCTCATTGATAGTCTGAGACAGCAACAGATGAACAGACTGGTCCTGTGCAGCCTTGGCACAATCCTTCTTGAAGTTGCAGTACTCAGCAGTCATCTTCAATGATTCCAAATCATCAATGACAGCACTTCCAGCAACAGATGTAGTGGATGTAGCTTCACCATTCTCAGAAGATGTAGATGAAGAAGAAACACCAGCTGCAGAAGATGAAACACCAACAGCACCACCAACGTCAACACTGCTATCAGAACCTTTCAAAAGTGCAGCCTTCAACTGTCTGTGAACGATAGAATCAGCGTATCTTCTCAATGGAGCAGTAAAATGGGTGTACAATGGCAAATTGAAGTAAAACACACCAAAGTTCTCCGGGTCAACTTTACCAGCAACAAAGTACTTGGATCTAGTCAACGCCTTTGAGAACAAGATCTCAATGCTCTGTCTCTTCACATCGTCTTCAATGGACATGATTGAGTTGATCAAAGAACCAGGAGAACTCGTATCAATGTCAATACCCATACCATTTGCCTTCCTCTTAAATGTCTCAAGCTTTTGAAGAGTTGGCACTGTGTGTCTTCTCAAAAATGCAGAATCTCCCAACACCGCGTAAACTCTCTGTGCCACAGTGGCATTAACCTTAAGGAACAATTCGTTAAAGATAGATGAACTCAAAGATGACTTGAACAAGTTCAAATCCAAACGGACTCTCTCATCATCCACTTGATCCAACAATGTCAAATTCACATCATTCGTAAGTGTTGCATTCCCCAATCTTTGACGACGGAACTCTCTAGAGATCAACGAGATGGTCTTGATGTAATCCTTCGATGCCGAAGAGGTATCAGCAGATCCACCATCAGTCAAGATCGAATCAATCTGATCATAAGTCAACAAGTTCTTAGGCTGGACAAAACTGTCGCCAATCCAAACGTTATCAACTTCAAATTTGGCGGTATCAATCTCAAAGACAACAGAGACACTTAATTTCTTATCACCCTTCTTGAAGCCCAACAAATCATTCACAACTTTTGGGAACAGATGCACGGTCTTTTGTGCCAAAAACACAGAACTTGATCTCTTTCTTGCATTCTTATCAAGCATCGAACCTTCTTTGATAAACGCAGCCAAGTCAGAGATATGAACGCCAAGTTCAATCTTGTCTCCGGAGATTCTCTTCACATGAACTGCATGATCACTAGTAGCACCAGTTTCACTCACCGCAAGCACGTACTCGTTGCTGAAATCACGTCTCTTGGCAAACTCAGCCTCCATATCAACATCAACAAGTTCAAACTCAGTCTTCTCAACACCAGAATCATCCAAGTACTCTTCACACAGGAAGTTGTTATCTCTCAAAATGGCATCAACTTCGATTCTTGGATCATTCATTGGTCCCAACTCGGAGATCAGCGTACCAAATGGATGCAACGAAGTGATTGGCCAACGTTTAATGGAGGCAACAAACAGCTTATTAGTATACTTGTCAACATTCTCCACAAAGTCCTTTGGTGCTTGTTCAGTAGGGATAGCAATCAATGGCACTTTCTTATCCGTTGGCTTGAACCAAACAATCTTTGGTCTCTGAGTAGGTTGTTGTTGTTCCTTTGAGTGTTGTGATGGTCTGAGTAATCCCAAAGTTCCAGCAAACAATTGTCCTGGGATACGATCAATAACAGCAACGACATGACCTGCGTATAGTGGCTTGTACTCATCACTGATCTCATCCTCTTCGACGAGGAGAAGGGATTGTCCCTCAACTTCAACATCATCGTTCTTCTTCAATGTTGGACGTTGCTTCAATGACCCCTTTCTCTGTAATGAACCAGATGAAGAGACATCAGTCTTTTCAGTCGTTGTAGAATCATTCGCACCAGACAATCTAGCAGAGTCAGCAGAGCTTGTAGTGGTATTACCAGCAGACCCTGAGGAATGTGTCGAAGCATCATTATGAACATCATCAGTGATCAAATCTGCACCTGATCCATTCCCAGCACCACCAGTGTTATTATCTTTTCTTCTCTTCTTCTCCTCCTTCTCACGCTTACTTGACCAAACTTCATCAACCAACAACAACTCCACTGCGACAAGATCACCTTCCAATGCTCTATTACGGTCCTTAGAGCCACAGATAAAGATATCAGCATCCAACAATCCTTCCGTAGAGACATATGCATCAGATCTGTTCTTCTTGTTCACTCTCAAAGTACCAACAACCAAATGTCCCTCAGAAACCAACTCTGGGATTGACGATTGTGGCAAATATGGAGCAAACAGTGATTTTCTCCCATTACCATTCTGTCCAGCTTGCATTTGGAATCCAGCCATTGAGGAGATGGAATTACCACCATGGGAACCTCTAGATCTATGACCTGGTGTGAATTGTGGTGGTGGTGCCAATAACTCATTCTCATATTGGGATCCTCGTTGTGGTGAACGTTGACGCCAGTTCTGGTTCATGTCAACGTTACGTGAATTGGTTCTGAAATGACCGGACTGGCGACGATCGTGGAACCCACGCTGCTGCTGCTGTTGTTGTTGTTGTTGTTGTTGTTGTTGTTGTTGTTGTTGTTGTTGTTGTTGTTG
>JAKUBT010000097.1:0-15727 GCA_030563305.1 Petasospora maesae
GTTGTTGTTGTTGTTGTTGTTGTTGTTGTTGTTGTTGTTGTTGTTGTTGTTGTTGTATGGGGCCATTGCTATGGTTTGTTGCTTTTGAAGTTGCTTTGCTTGCAATTGCCCGTGCTGATTGGTGCTTGGTTGGTAGAAGGTGAAGGGGTGAACTAAGCTCGCACATAGATCAACGAAAAAATCCGGTTACTTACAATACATTTATTCAGATTCACGACTATTAGTAAGTGACTATGTGGTCCATGGTCAAGTGAGTGGATGAGCGCGGCAGAAGGCCTTAGGCCCCTTCATATTTCTTCATTTCCAAGCTTCATCAACCTTGTTGGAATCACCAAATGGATCATCATCTCTAGATACTCTTCTTGCACCACGCGATCCAGGGATCGGTGGTGGCGCCCTGTTGGCGTGCTGTCCAATCATGGCTGATGCCAATGAATCAGTGACACTCTCCAGATCGTCATCATCTTCATCGTCATCAACATCACTGAGATCGCTGTAATCGTCACTGTCTGTGGCATCTCCCTTTGCAGATCTTGAAAGCTCAGTGTACTTCTGCAATGCATTAACAAGCTCCTCATTAGCATGGATCAACGAACCCAAAAACTCCTCAGATTCCACCAGTTGTAGGTATCTCAAGATCTTTCTTCTGACAGCTCTAGTCTTATCAAACAGCAGTGTGGCCTTTCTGTTATCCTCACTGGACTCACCATGCTTCGTGTCCACAGTCTGCAATGCATTGACCAAATCAATTGAGCACTTGGATGCCTCTGCAATGAGAAGCTTGATCTTTGGTGACTCCTTCTTCAAGTCAATTTTTGGGATACGGTACTTGGCATTAGGATCAACGTTACCTCTCTGTTGGCGTGGCTGCTGCTGCTGCTGCTGCTGCTGTCTTGATGATGACGACCGTGGGCTGTTTCTGTAAGATGATGATGAAGAGGCTGTGGTGTTTGTAGTAGTAATTGGCTCGTCATCGTCATCAGAGTGGTAGGCCTCGTCATCCATGAAATCATCCCTTGTAGGTCTCTTCTTCTTTCTCTTAATCTTTGGCAATTGGTGCTTGAGCTGCACTATACCAGCGTACTCGCGTCCTTGACCTTCGAATGCCTCGTTCCAGGCAATGGCATAGGCAATCACACGCTTTCTCACGGTGAGGTCAAGGGTGGCCTCATTAGCCATCACACGAAGTCTGTCAATGAGTCTGGAGTCGTTGTACAAGTCATCCAACTTTCTTCCACCGTTGGAAACAACAGCGTTCAAGAGATCGGCAGCCTTGACCTGCTCAGCGGTGGAGCCGTACTTCAACTTCTTACGAATGGCGCGCGCAAGCTCTGTTGGACCTGTGCGCTGCATCTTGGTGACTGACAGGAGCTCTGGCAGCTCGATATCCACGTCCATGTCCTCGTGCTGGACGATGGAGTTGACCTTCTCCGTCACTGCGGTGTGTGGATGCTCTGTGAAGACACCCATTGGCAGCCTATCTCTCTTCTCTGTTGCTGTCTGCTGCCCGGTGCGCTGGTGGTGGTGGTGGTGGTGGTGTCCCCCGCTGTGGAGATAAGGAGCGAGAGGAGCCAGCAAAGGCCCCACCGGGGAAGCAAATCCAGCGGGGCCGGTGAGGGAGTGCGCGAACCAGGTGGTAGGGCCACACCGTGTCAATTACTAAAAAAGAAACCCCCCCGGCCGGCCACACAACCAATAAGTAAGCATGACAACTGTGGCGAATCTCTCTATAAAAGGAACACTTTCTACCCCCCTCCCCCCACAGCTCCAATTCATGGAACCGCTAGTTGTCCTCACACTACTCTTCGTCGCATTCACACTCCTCACAAAGCTCTATCGTCGCGTCTTCCCTAAAATGGTCTCCAAAGAAATCGCTAACAAAGTGCAAGCCGCCATCAAGGCCAACGGTGTCTTCGTCGCCGCAAAGACATGGTGTCCATACTGCCAGGCATCTCTCGCCACTTTCGACCAGTTGGGTGTTAAGCCAAACGTCTTCCAGTTGAACCAGATGGATGACGGTGCTGAGATCCAGGACTACCTCAGAGACTTGACCGGCCAGTCTTCCGTTCCAAACATCTTCATCAACGGTAAGCACGTTGGTGGTAACTCTGATTTGCAGGAGCTCAAGTCCTTGGACAAGTTGGAGAGCTTGTTGAAGCTCTAAGTTGATCATGGCTCATATCCATGACTTCTATTACAAACACGCCCGGTATCAATATTTTTTTTTTGGCTTTTAAGGTAGAGTACGTTCCGTATTACTAATCCTGGGTTGAATATTCATATACGTGTCATTTCTCTCTCTATATACATCTTTTGCATGTAGTGGTGTGTAAGCTATCTATTTTAATAATCACCATCCGAAGTTCTCTGTGTGAAGGTATACTTCCTGGATGTCAGATCTCAAGATCTTGGACTGCGCAGCGGAGGCAGCGTTGCCCACAGCCACTTGAACGGACTTGGAACCACAGCAGATGAATGCTGTCTTGTTCTCAAGTTGCACTGTCTTTAGAAGCTGTTCAAAATCTGGTTTTGAGTTGTTCAACACCTTGATGTAGTGCTCGACGTTGGCATCTTCATTGGTTTCTTTGATCTCAAGTTCCTTCGATTCCAAATCTGGGGTAGTTGGAGTCTCAGACTCCGGCTTGGCCGTCACTATATGTGTTTCAGATCCAGCCTCAACACTTCCAGTGACAAAGATGTTGATGTCAAACATCGAGAGACACTCCTCTTTAGCAGCTAACTTCAATGCATACTTGAGTTCTGTGAAAGCCCACTCCGCGTGATAGACGGTCGGAACAACCCAGTAGAACTCAACTTTCTTGACACAATTGGTAACCGAACGTAAACGTTCTGCAATATGAGTTAAGAATGGCACAGTCACTGAAACACCAGTCCCCGTTGATACAAGAACTAGCTTGTCAAATGAGAGAACATCACGGTTGATACCTCCGTATGGACCGTCGATGAAACACTGGAGTTGTTTCTCAGATTTCTCATCACAAATCAAATCATGAAGCTTCTTGGTGAGTCCTCTGCATGGCTTGACAGCGAGCTTCAAGACACTGGCACCTCTCGACTGACTTGTGCTCAGAACAGAGAAAGGATGGTTGTCAAGGGTATGAAGACCATAAACAAATTTGATGAAGACATGCTGTCCAGGGGCCCATGTCAGTTCTCTCTTGTTACTGATTGGAACCACAATCTCAAACCCATCAGCAACGGCTCTCATTGTTGCAGTCTTCGACTTGAATGAATGTTGGTTTGGTTTGAACGTGGTCTTCACAACAGCTCTGTAAAGCATTTGGAATACCCAGAACCCTAAAGTTCCCCAGATGTAATGGTCTGTATCCAGCAGTCCATATACGTGCCACCATAGCGTAGCGAAATATGCCAGACCAAGAACCCAATGTGAATGCCACCAAACCTCATACACCAATGCCCTGGAGAAGCGTGTGCTCAACACACAGAGCAGGAAGAGGAAGACCAACGGTGGAGTGCCATTCATGAATAGGTCGGAATCTTTGTAGAACATGTAATTCACACGATCGTATCCACCTTCGTTGTTGGATTGGATGTAGAAGGGCAAAGTATGAACAAGCCCCAAAAACAGGGATCCCCAACCAAGTGCCTGATGGAAGATATTGAGCTTCTCATAGGATATACCGGTGATGAATGAAATGAAGTTGGTCTTTCCTGACATGATTATCAAGAAGGGCAAGAGTGCCATACACATGATTCCAGATCTCACTGATAGCGGTGGTGATCCGAAGCCTCTGCATCCTCTGAGCCATGGGTGAGGGATGAAGCACACAAGGAGAATGAACAACGTCGAAGCCGCCAATACAACCACGGTACCCATTGAGCTGGGGAGTCCTGTGACTCTGGAGATCATTAATGGGATACGGTTGTATGAAACCATTCTGCACAGAGCGGTGAGCTTCTCAAGTGGTCTGAATCTGATTGTCTTCTTACCCAACTTGGTGTTTCTGTATGACCAATCGGAGTACATGTACATCACCTTTCTCAACACCGCCAAAAACAACAGCACTGCTGCAAAGTAGAGGCACCATAGTCCATAGTTAGCCTGGTAACCCCATGCGTTCTTTCCAGCTTGGGACTCGTTGGAGTAGACATTATACTGGTCTGAGTCCATGTCAGCGACACAGTCGAGGCCCTTGAACGTGACAGTCATTGGTGTAGTCGTTCAAGATCCTTGTAACACAAAGCAGATGAGAAGACATGGTGATCTTCAATTATGCGGGGGGGTCTTCCTTGTCCTTATAGGCCGTCCTTGTTCACAACTGGAAATACCTCAGGCGCCACCGTTATTTTGCTCACTTTTCCAAGCCAGTGCCCTAAATCTCGCAAAACGCGTCAATTTTTGGTGGTAAACTTGCTCACAACTCGTCCTCTTCGATCTGCTGATTGGATAAGATCTAAAATATCGGAAGGATCTCTAGATTCTGGTGATTGTTGATCGAACCGCCCATCCGGCGTAAGGGGAATCTCGTAGCCGCTGAAGAGGGAGGAAGGCATCAGAGCATCAGAGCATCAGAGCACATTTCCATTGGGCAGGTAGACCCTGGGCTTTCGTTGTTCCAGTAGAGGGGAGATGGGGGAATGTTCAGGTGATTATGAGAGACAACTCTGGTTCTGTCATGTGGAATCTCATATTTGTATGTTGAGGTTACCGTTCTTGTCTCCCTGTTACTTGTTGTGGCGAAGACGAGGATGAAGATCAGAATTTGTGCTTACTGCGGAGATCGGCTATAGTAAGGTTCGGCCTTCTTCAAGTCACGTGACAGTGAGCTCAAAAGCTTTCCCAACACAAGATACTCGGCTTCCTAGAGCTTTTTGAAACTTACTGGTACAAGATCAGAGTCTATTGATACTCTAAGTACTTAACAAATGTCTCTTATAGAAAGGGAAGAGGCCGTTGTGTTAACATTCCTTCAACATTCCGCACGCTGAAGGTGTCATGCGCTCGCGCCAATTGTTTTGTTCTTTGTTTTAAAGTTGCAAACAAACAACAGGAGCTTCTTCACGTCTCTCCCTCCACTCTCTACAACTACAGAAGACACGCCAGAAACTGTTCAAGAGGTATTCCAGAGTCTCACTCCATCACTTGGCACCTCTCCCACAATTACCGCCGTGTCCAAGATGCGCCGCTACTCAGAGATACCCAACACGCCTACGCCCATGACACGAAATGGAGAGCTCAGGGTGGGCCAACTCATCACGATACCAAACACAGGCAAAGCCATTCTTCGATACGTGGGCTCCGTCCAGGGAAAGCCAGGAAAGTTTGCAGGCTTTGAGCTCCTTGGTGAAGCTACGGCCCTGGGAAAGAACTCAGGAGACGTCAACGGCGTCGAGTACTTCAAGACAACACAGCCTGGCGCTGGTTTGTTTATGAGCTATGAGAAGCTCTTGACTACAATGGAGGGTATGGAATCGCCTCAGAGTAACCGCCAATCCATTGTGGGATCGCAAGCAGGTGTGCGCTTCAACCAGACACCAAGCAGACAGAGTTCTCAGTCAAGTCTCACCTCCACATCAAAAAGACCTTCCATCATTACACGAGCACACAGCTCCACGCCGCCATTGTCAACTGTGCCTGGATCATCGTCCAAGAACAGTCCAGCAGAGAGAGAACTTCAAAGAATGCTCAATACAAAGATAGTCATAGAGAACGAGAGGGACAATCTCTTGCAAGAGGCAGAGGCGTTAAAGAAACAACTTAAGGGGGCACATGACAGAATTGATGAGAACGAAGCCTTATTGAAGCAACTGCAAGCTTCTTATGACGACGCTCAACTGCGGCTGGAGAAGGCACAGGAGAGAGTATCACTTTCTGATCTGAAATTGGTCAAACAGAGAAGAGTGTATGAAGACCAACGGAGAGAGCTCCTTGAAGTCATTGACCAGGTTGAAGCACAAGTGAACGACAATGAGCAATTGTACATCGGCGAATTGAAGAAACTTCAAGAGGAGCTGCAACAAAAGCAGGAGATCATCGATGATGTGCTCTCTAAGCTCAAGAACTTGGAAGATCTTCATAACAAGCAAAAGGGCTCCCTCCATCATGTTGAAGACGAACAACTTGATCAACTCCAAGGTGAAGTACAGAACCTTAAGCTCACAAACTTGACCCAGTCTAAGGCCATTGAGCAACTTCGCTCTGATATCAGGGAAAAGGAGGAGAAAATCAGATCTTTAAGCAAAGAGAGTCTCGAACTCAAAGAAGCACATATCACAGATAAGACAAACATGGATATCCAGTTGAAGGAGCAGAAGTATGCCCTTGAGAAGTCTAAATTGGATACTGGTGTGAAAGAGAACGAGATTGCGGATCTTCGTGAAGAAATCAGAGTACTTAAGGAGAAGACTGATAGTACGACAAGAGAAGTTTTGGGATCTCAAGATTTGGAACAGCTCAAGAAGCAGCATGATGCTACTGTTGCTGAGATGACTGCTACAATTGATGAGCTCAACTCGAAGTTGTCAACTACTGTTGATCAGGACAAGTTGCAAGAGCTCGAGTTCAAGTTGGAGAACAAGGAGAAGATAATCGCTGATCTTAAGGCTGAGCTCTCCGCTGTCAATGAGCAGCTTTCACAGAAGACATCTGCTGTTGTGGATGAAGATAAGATACAAGAGTTGGAGTTCAAGTTGGATAACAAAGAGAGGATCATCTCAGAGCTTCGAACACAACTACTCGAAGAGCAAGAGATATCTGTTCCCACGGGAGTATCTGAAGAGGAGATGGAAACTTTGAAGTCTGAAATCTCTGAGAAATCACAGATCATTGAGAAGCTCCGAGAGGAGATTGATGAGCTCGAGAAATCTGCAGAGTCAATCCCATCACTTAAGGAGACGTTGGTAGAGCATGAAACCAAGTTGGAGAAGCATCAAACTGACATCAAAGATCGTGATCTTTTGATTGATGAGCACAAGGAGAAGCTTGCCACACAAACATCGTTGAATGAAGATTTGAAGAAGGACATCTTCGCTAAAGAGAGTGAGATTGCTACTTTCCAGGCAGAGATCAAGAGTTTGGGAGAGAAATTGGATGCTATCATTGCTGAGAAGGAACAGTGGGATGCAGCTAAAGTGTCTAAGAAGGCACTCGAGGACGATTTGGCCACTAAGGATTCTATCATTGAAGAGTTGACCACGAAGATGAAAGCTATGGATGTGAGCTCTGAGAATGAACGCCATGAGGCTGTCAAATCAAGTGAAAGTCCAGAACTTGAAGAAAAGATTCTGGAGATTGAAATCTTAAAAGAAGAGATAGCAGCCTTGAAGAGCAATGATGCCCAGAAGAAGATTGATAACCTGCAGGAGGAGCTCACTTCATTGAGAAAGCTCAACAGATACACCACAAATCGTGAGCTACTTGAACAGATTCAGCTCTTACAGAAGGAGATCGCCCTACGCCCAACCACAGAAGAAGTCCAACATCTTCGCTCAGAGCTCGAACTCGTTGAACAATTACGCAGAGTGGAAACAAAATCTAAAGACAAGGAGATATACCATTTGAAAGAACAGCTCTTTGGACGTGGTTCCGCCCCAGGCACGCCAAGAGGTTCTGAGTCTGGCAGTATTGAGACACTCACCAACAAGGTCTCCAAATCACAACTTCTGAACGCACGCATATCACCTACACTCAGTCCTATCTCTATGAACAGACCTCCAGTGATCTCACAGGTGATTGATGGCGCACTTCAAGTCTATGTTCCAGACAGCAAGAAGGATCCTGGAAACGGACGGAAACAGTGGTGTGGCCTCTGTGAGAGATCAGGTCATGACAGCATTGACTGTCCTTATGAGAATGACATCTTTTGAGTGGGGTACAACGCGTGGGGTCTTTGCGGGACCGGACCCACAACCAATGACTATTAATGTTTTAATTTATGTGACACATGCTTCCATTCAGTGCTGTAGTGGCCCAATATCATCGTATTCAGAGAGATTCATTCTGCCTTCCACCTCGAGATCGCTCCATCTTCGGGCCGGACCGGGGAGCCTCTGATGGCCTCGTTTTTTTTTTTTTTTTTTTTTTCCCGTGACTCAGCTGGAGCGCCTAGACATCAGAGTGCGATAAAAGCTGGATCTTTTCATCTCTCGATCAACACTCCATAGAAGGCCCAAGAACCACACAAACACACGCAAACAATGCCCTTCCCGGTCCTCCCAGTGTTCGCCTCACCAGGGGACAAGCAGCTGCAGCCACTGTCCGTCGTGGGCGCCGCGCTGCTCGAGGTGTCCTCCGTCGCTGAGCTCAAGAAGTTCCCAGTCGTCGGCGATGCCCTCGTCTCCCCAGCCACATTCGACGTCCAGACCGTGATCGACCTTCTCAATAACGGTGCCTCCAAGATCGTCGTCTCAACCGAGCAGTACAAAGAGCTCGTGGATGCTGGCGTCCCAACGTCACGTGTTGCGCTGAAGTTGAGTGCCACTGCTGAGATCTCCCAGTACAAAGCTGGAGCATACGTCTTGCCATCATCTGCCCCAGTTGGCGACATCCGTACCGCTTCTGACAATGGCAACCGCACAGTCTACGTCACATTCACAGAGTCTGAGGTCTCCTCGCCGGTGGTGGTCCAGTCCGTCGTCCAGGCACAGGCCATCCCAGTGATTCCAGCATCTGCCCTCACGGTGGAGGCTGCCAACACAGACACACAGATCTCCATCTCCCAGCTTTTCATCACCTCCTTGACTACAGACAGAACCGACGGATTGTACACAACTCTTGTCACTGACGAGCGTGGATCTTCGTTGGGTCTCGTGTACTCCTCACGTGAGTCCATCGCTGAGGCCATCAAGACCAAGGCCGGTGTCTACCAGTCCAGACGTCACGGTCTTTGGCGTAAGGGTGCCACTTCTGGTGCCACTCAGGAGCTTGTCAGCCTCGATAAGGACTGTGATGGTGACTGTCTCAAATTCGTTGTGAAGCAGGCTGGTACTGGTTTCTGTCACTTGGAGACTGACTCTTGTTTCGGTGACATCTCTGGTCTCACTAGATTGGAGAAGACATTGCAGGATAGATTACAAAACGCCCCAGAGGGTTCATACACCAAGAGACTACTCACTGATGAGACACTTTTGAACGCTAAGATCAAAGAGGAGGCCGATGAGCTTGTCGATGCCAAGACCAAGGACGAGATTGCCTGGGAGTGTGCAGACTTGTTCTACTTTGCCTTGACTAGATGTGTTAAGAACGGTGTCAGCTTGCAGGACATTGAGAGAAACTTGGACATGAAGCACCTCAAGATCACAAGAAGAAAAGGTGATGCCAAGCCACAGTACTTGGAGCAGAAGAAGGAGGAGCCAAAGAAGGAAGAGCCAAAGCCAGTTGCCAAGGAGGAGCCAAAGTCCGATGCAATGATTAAGATGGGTGTCCTTGACGCTTCTAAGGCTACACCAGAAGAGGTTGCCACCGTATTGACAAGACCAGTTCAAAAGACCGCTGATATCATGAAGCTCGTGAATCCAATCATCGATGCCGTGAAGACCCGTGGTGATGAGGCATTGCTCGAGTTGACCGCCAAGTTTGATGGTGTCAAGCTCGACTGTCCAATCATGAAGGCACCATTCGATCCAAAGCACTACGCAATCAGCGATGAATTGAAATCCGCCATTGACTTGTCCATTGAGAACGTTGAGAAGTTCCACGCTGCACAGCTCCAAACTGAGACGCTCAGAGTCGAGACTCAGCCAGGTGTGGTCTGTTCCCGTTTCGCTAGAGCCATTGAGTCTGTTGGTTTGTACGTCCCAGGTGGTACTGCCGTTCTCCCATCCACAGCCATCATGCTTGGTGTTCCAGCGAAGGTTGCTGGTTGTAAGAACATCCTTCTGGCCTCCCCACCACGTAAGGATGGTTCTTTGTCTCCAGAGGTTGTCTACGTTGCTCACAAGGTTGGTGCTCAGGGTATTGTTCTCGCCGGTGGAGCTCAGGCCGTTGCTGCTATGGCATACGGTACTGAGTCTATAACAAAGGTTGACAAGATTCTCGGTCCAGGTAACCAGTTTGTGACTGCTGCTAAGATGTACGTCCAGAACGATACCACTGCTTTGTGCTCCATTGATATGCCAGCTGGTCCATCTGAAGTGTTGGTCATTGCTGATGGTAAGGCCGACCCTGACTTCGTGGCTATTGACTTGTTGTCTCAAGCTGAGCACGGTGTTGACTCTCAGGTCATTCTTCTTGGTGTTGACTTGTCTAAGGAGCAATTGGAGGCTATTGAGGAATCTTTGCACAGACAGGCTTTGGCCCTTCCACGTGTTGATATTGTGCGTAAGTGTATTGAGCACTCCACCACATTGCTTGTTCCAACTTATGAAGAGGCATTTGCACTTTCCAACCAGTATGCTCCAGAGCACTTGATTCTCCAGATTGAGGATGCACCAAAGTACGTTGACTTGGTCCAGCACGCTGGTTCTGTCTTCGTTGGTGCCTACTCTCCAGAGTCCTGTGGTGACTACTCCTCAGGTACAAACCACACATTGCCAACTTACGGTTACGCTAAGATGTACTCTGGTGTCAACACCGCTACTTTCCAGAAGTTCTTGACATCACAGGATGTCACTCCAGAAGGTCTTAAGAACATTGGATTCGCAGTGATGAGCGTTGCAAAGGTTGAAGGATTGGATGCTCACAGAAATGCCGTCAAGGTTAGAATGGAGAAGCTTGGTCTTTTGCCAGAGAACTTCGTGTGATTACCGTTTGAGGATCTACCATGCCAATATATACATCTTGTACAGTCTAAGGCCTTTATATTTAATGACTAATTCCCCTTCTGTTTACTCAATCAGTGAAAGCTTAGTAGGTATAATTGAAAACCGAGCATGTATGGATTATGTAAGCGAGGTCACGTGACCTCTTTGCCCACACCAAGCAAAAAATTGAAGATTTACTCCGCGACGGGGAATTGAACCCCGGTCCTCCGCGCGACAAGCGGAGATTCTAGCCACTAAACTATCACGGACTTATCTGTTCGGTGAATCTGCACTGTTTTCCGGAACACTTTGTCTAGACGTCACGTGACTAAATTGACTTTTCAGCGCTGCTCTCCTCTGGATGTATGGCATGCCTTGTTTGAGGATTGTAGAACATAGTTTTCTATACGGAGGTAGCTCACTTTACATCATTTCTTGGTCAAGTTGCACATAACATTCTTTTAAAAGCAGCAATTCGATTATGTTGAAGAAAAAGCCGGAGCTTTTTTCAGAATCACGTGCGTGGCCTCGGTGATCGCGTTTTCGGGAGACGCGAGCTCGTAGGAGGGTGGTGCAAGGGTGCAAGCCTAGTACAAGAACCTCCTTCTCTTCTGAAGTTACGCGCTTTGGGATAGCAGAGGTCGAACGAAACCGGTTTCATAACAATTAAGTGTATTTCAAAGACATAAATGTCCTGAATTTACCACTGCCTCAAGCGATATCCAGCTAAAGGGCTGAAAAGCCAATTTAGTCACGTTACAGTCAGACAAAGTGGTCCGGAAAACAGTGCAGATTCACCGAACAGATAAGTCCGTGATAGTTTAGTGGCTAGAATCTCCGCTTGTCGCGCGGAGGACCGGGGTTCAATTCCCCGTCGCGGAGTATATCATCAATTTTTTTCTTAGTGCGGGCTAAGCGGTCATGTGACCTCCATTTTGTCGGGAGGGGGGAGGGGGGTTCATTGCCTGCCCCATGCACAGAGCAGCTTAAAGCCTTCCCATGAGCAAATAGAGCAGCTCCACAGCATTAAATCTCGCTACCACTACTGTATATCTCTCATGAGAGCTGCGTTAATCATAAAGGAAAAGATCGCCGGCGCCGCCTCGTAAGCTGAGTTCCGGTTCGGTCACGTGACTTTCGCGTTTTTTTGGACAAAATAACGCGGCTAAGGTCTGGCAAACGGGACATTTTAACAAACAATTCCGGGCGTTAATGGTTTAGCGGTAAAATTCAAAGTTGCCATCTTTGAGCCCCCGGTTCGACTCCGGGTTAACGCATTTCCTTTTTTGCTTCTTGAACAGCCAAAACAACTATTTTTGCCCATTTTGTCCCATTTCCCCTGAAAAACCGCTTTAATTGGAAGGAATGGCCTGTTTGTAGTGTGTTTTAAAGGTGCTGGAGCTCCTGAGCTCAGCGCTGGAGAGTCGCGAACTCCGCTGATCTGATCTGGGGGTTCCTTTTTGTGGCAGGTTGCACGAGCGGTGAACAACCACCTCGCCAGGCAAAAACTGGCCAAAACAGTGCACAGAGAGAAGATGAGCGGAGACAGAAGGACAATGTTCTCTTGAGTGAAGGCTATCGTTCACACTGCAGAATCCTCGCTGGGCTGCATCCAGAACACGCACACGCTGTCGGAGATCACACCGCCATTTGCTGAGGATGTACCGTGGTTGGGCGCCGAACTATGAGCAGATGATCACAGGTCCACAGCCTCTGCTTTCCAAGAGAGGGATCCCAGGCGTCTCCACAGATGCACACCACTTTGCCTTCTTTGAGGACTCCACCTCTCACGAACTCGCCCCGCTGGAGCACAACGAGTACGATGCCATTCTCGAGCCCTTGGCCTTCTTCGCCATTCTTGTGGTGGCCTTCGCCATCGTCACGTTTGCCATCTTTGCCCTAAGAGAGTACTTGTGGTCCATGAAGCAACGGAAGAGGCTGACATCCAGTGGCTCAAACTGGTCAGATCACACTATCCCGTTGTCCGCTGTGGAGCGCAATGCACAGCAATTGCTGCAGAGAAACAGAGCATACCCTGACATACACGATGCCTTGTCCCAGACGTCTCCATTCCATGGATCAGCTCAGATCGGTCAGCAGTTTGTTGATGATGACAACACACACGAGCATTTGGACATCTTGGATCATTCACCTCCGCACAGCACATCGTCACTGGAAATGAACCCTCTCAAGTCTGCTCAACTTTCCATCAGTGATGTTCGTCCGGTCAAAGGTGTGATTGGGTACTCCATCAGAGAGTTGGTCAACCTCAGACCAACCGAGTTCGTTGATGTGTCAGAGTTTTCCAACACAACTGACCAATGGGAGCTCCTTCAGTTGGCAGTGAAATCGTATACACCATTGCAGCAAGTTGAGTTCAAGTCTGGCAGAGTTGCAGACAAGACCATCAGAGAGATCAACATGATAATCCGACAGGTGAGTGACTCAGACAATGCCACCAAGCAAATGATGCTCCTCAGATTGATTGCAATATCTGCCAATGCTACGTCAATGACGAATGCAAACATCTTTTTGCCCAAGTTTAACGAGATTATGGACTATTTGATTGACACAGGAGTCATCTTTGAGCTTTTGGAGAAGTATGGGCAGGATATGGCAGAGAAGATGATTGAATTTGTTATGCAGTACTGCTACACACATTGGTCATTTGGAAGAGACAGAGATCCAAGAATCATTGAACAGTTCAGGAAGTGGAAGTTCAGTGATCCAATTGCGCAAGGCAATGAAGTTATTTTCCGGTACTTGGTGAACATTCAATTGGGCTTCTACACAATAGAGGATAAGTTAGATTTTGGTATTGTGAACACCTGTATGTTGAGAACCACCATTTTACTGGAACATATGACGAAGCACTCTCTGCATGGAGATCCACAGAGACTTATTCCAATCTTGGCCCAAGCTGTGCAGCTTTCTGAGAAGATTGAGTTGAAGGTGCACTATTACGAACAGCTTCTTTTCCTCACAGAACATCATGTGGATTGCTGTATGGAGCGGATGCTTCAAAGAAAAGACCCCGATTTGAAGTCGTTGATACAAGGAGGTATATGGATAAAGAACGACCCTCGTATCGTGAAGAAGGCCAAAAAGGTATACAAGATTCTCCACAAGAAGGCACCAGGAGTACATGTGTGGTATGATGAGGTTTTTGGCGGCCTGGTCTATGTCAACCCATCACCAAAGCTTGACAGTCCAGCAGAGACCTCCAAGAGTCTGGTGAGTCATAAGAGCGAGGGCAAACCTGTGAGGCCTGGCTCATGGAGAAATTCGTCCCCTTCGAAAACGAATAGTTGACAGCTTTACTGGTTATACAAGCAATTTACAAAGAAAGAAAGAAGAGGTGCTAGCGTAGTAGTAGCGTACACACAGCGCCTCCCCCACAGATCGAGATCCCTGCGCCAAGACTCATTTCATCTGCAAGATCTCAGAGAAGACAATAAGCTACAAATCTACAGGTGTGATTTTTTTTTTTTAGGTCGTCGTTCACTACCTAAAAATTCTGCATATTCCGCCTCAACGTCAACAACTGGTGCTCTAGCGGTTTGTCTGTGTCCGTCCAGCGAACCAAACGTCTTTTGATATCTCATCTCTGGGATACCATGACCACCCGTGTATGGAACATCTGGGATGAAATCATCAGCGATAGGATCGTACTCATGTTCATGTGGTGGAACAAACTGTGCAATGAAAGAGTCAATCTCGTCAAAGTCTGTTGGTTCCGTCTTCACCTCTGGGATATCAGTTGTGGTGGTGAAGAACTCCATTGAAGGTTGCTTGTTGCCCATTGGAGTGAACATCTCAGTGTCAAACGTCTCAGAGAGGATGTGTGACTCAAGCATGTGTAGACTCAGTGCGGAAGATGTCGGACATGACTTCCAGCAGTTGGAGTATGGGCAGACATGGGTATGGGCATCATCTTGTGGAGAGGACGTCTCGTGTGTGGTGGACTGGTGCGTGTAGAACGAGGAGAAGTCGAGTGAAGGCACCTCATTGATTGGAGAATCGTGGATCAGTGAGTCCACCTGCATCGTCATCTTGTCCATCTCAAGCTTCCACTCTGCGGAGAGGTCTGGAGCACTGTGTGGGGACAGCGAGCCGCCGGAAGACAAGCTTGTGCTGGAGCAGGAGGACATCAACGAGAACGAACGTGCTTCAACCTCAACTCCGGCCTCAACCAGTGGGGAGAAGGCCTTCTTCGTGTGTGTACGGCGGTGTCTCTGGAGCTGCTGGTTGGTGATGAAGCGCTTCTCGCAGAAGTCGCAACCCAGCGGCTTCTCCTGTGCGTGTGTCCATCTGTGTGATTGGAGGTGGGCGTCTCTGAAAAAGCCCTTGCCGCACACGTCGCAGGCAAAGGGCCGGATGCCGCTGTGGGATCTGATGTGCTGGTCAAGTAGACACGGCCGGGTGTAGGCCTTGAAGCATCCTTCTTGCGGGCACAGGTACTTCTTGGGTCGCCTAGTCGCCATGCGGTTGTCTTGCTTCTCTCCTGGAAGAAAGTGGTGGTGGTGAAGGAGGAGAGCAAAAGTTGGGGCAGGTGGCCGGTATTTATTTACGAGCAATTTGTCATACAGGTTCCCTATCACATTTTTTTATTTATTTTAATTTTAATTTTTATTTTTATTTTCATTTTTCGCGGAATGCGCAGATAAACGCGGCTTTAGCGGCTGCCGGGGGGGACCGGGGTGCACCTCCGTTTTTAGCCGTGCAGCGCGGCGCGTTTGTTATGTTTCTCAAGATAATCAGATTTGCGGTGTTAAAGAAATACTATAAACGATCTCACATATATAAAACAATGTGCAGTCACCGAAAATTCATACTTCCACCTATGTTCTTCGATCCACAAAACCCCCATTGGAGTATGTCTTGTGGTCGGTATCAGATCACCAACGATGGTGTCTTGTAAGTTTCAGCACCAGAAGTTCTGCATCTCTCACTCATCCTTCTTAGATGATGCATCTTGTGTCACCAGAGGTCAAACGTGGCCGTT
>JAKUBT010000098.1:0-15488 GCA_030563305.1 Petasospora maesae
CCACGGGGGGTCGCGTCCATGAAGGTCGTCGTCGACCGTGGAGCCTCAGCCCTTGAGCTCCCAGATTGTTCCATGAGCTTCCATGAGCTTCCACAGGCCGGATATAGGCGCTCTTACAATGATATAAGATCACGTGCGTGTCGTTGGGCGTCTGGGACTTGCCCGGCAGCCGCTAGCCGTTTTTGTGTCAATTTCCCGCGAGGTCCCTCTGGTTTGTTTACTTTTCGATGAGTGTGCCGAGTGGCCGGCGGGGGCTTTCGGCCGGGATTGGCAGTGTTTTTGTTTTGTGTCACTTTTCTTGTGGAAATTTCCAGTACCCCGGAGGTCCCCGGGTGTGGAATCTGGTCTCTGCCACGCACGCTGCTATGGTATTTCATCGAGCTTCGTCTCACATTTCCGGCTTTATACCGAACCTTTCTTCGAAGCACTCTTCTCTGAGGTATGAAGAGCCATATCGAAGCACCTCATCACTCTTTGTCGGTCCCTCCTTGGTACACATCCCACTTCTTTTGTCCATCGTCAAGACGGTGCTATCGGCGGAGTGTTACCATATCAGCAGCACCACTTTGAAACTCACATCCACACCACTTGGCGCCGGTTTTCCAGTCCCGCCTCTCAGTCTATGCAACCCACCCTTCTGTTCCTCTGGTGTTCACGTTACAGCCGTTCGAGCCATTGCCTTGTCTCCGTTACTTTTTTGGACCCCCGTACGAGCACCGTGGACGGCACGCGATCCCGCACACCCGCGACATGGGCTCCGGGGACTGGAACTTGAGCTCTCTGTATCAGGGGCGTAAGCATTCCCGGTTGATTCAGTGTTGGGTGGGTGACGATTCGAAGGTTACTGGGCAGTCTTGTGGTGGTGGATATTGAAGATGTGGTTTTAACAGATGTCTTGGACACGTCTGTGAGCTCTGTGTGGTTGAGTGAAGATCCCTTGCTGGCTTGGATCTACTTCAGTATTCCTTTATGGAATGTGTGGCACTGTTGGTGATTCTCTCCTCTTTGGATTGAGCTCTGGGTGGTCTCAGAAGCTTTTGGCTGTCTGAGAAGTAAGTTGTCTGAATACCGCTCATCACCGGGATGGAACTTTGGCAAGTTCTGCAGACTACCTACTGAGATGAGATCTACTTACATCATTTAGGGACGCATTTGAGTTGTTATGAGGCATGGATCGAATGTTTCCTTCCATGACACTTCCATCAAATTGTGTAATCTCTAAAAGGATACAGAATCATTGGAACCGACACTAAGAGCTATCCTCTACTGCAGCTCATAAGAGACTTGGAGAGTCAGAACCTCGATCTAAGAACTCGAACAGCAATCCATAATGACTTCTTGGAGTATCTCCGAACTGTTAAATGGGTGACAATGAATTAAGGAGTCAGAGGTAATGATTCTAAGAGAATGAAGAACTACACACATATTCACTAGGAGTACTGGGAACGCAGGGTCCCCTTAAAGAGAAGAATGGGGCCCTTTTAAAAGATTCGATGGGGAAGAGGTGAGTGGACTGTACTTCTGAGGCACTAAGGTGATAGGGTCGCCTCAAAGAAGAGAATGGGGCCCTTCTCTAGACTTGACCCCAAGACGGGGGGAAAGAAGTGGAGGTGCTTTATTATTAAATGACTGAGGTCATAGGGTCATATCAAAGAAGAGATAAAGGTCTCTATTAAAGATTTGACCCCAAGACGGGGGGAGAGGAAGCTGTACGTCCTTGATTTTTATTTTGAGAAGATTGGTGTCCATGTGAGAGCGTGACGCTGAGCTGAATCAAGGCTATGTAGATTAGTTGGGTGCTAATGTGGCAAGGAATCTTCTAAGTCGAAACAGCACGTGGTGTCATATATCATCAGAATCATATCAAATCATGAATGTGAGCAAGTTACGAGTAGTCATTACCCTTCTTTAGCCTGAGAGGAAGTATTTTAGTCGTTTCACAGAACGGTTTCCCGCCAACCTCTAAGCTCGAGCTCAACTGGGTTCCAAGGTCTCGTTTGACAACAATTTGTGCCTGCTGTTGAGACTCACGGGCGGCATTTGGCAAGATGTCTGGAATTGATGATGGCACATACAAGGCTCCGCTTGAAGGAGGACGAGCAGGATCAGAATGGGAATCCGATTTGATATCATCATCGTCATCAGAAGGGTGGTAAACACTTGCGAGGAATTCAGCTTCACTCATGTCAAGTTGAGCTCTGACCATGGCCCAAAGCATCTTGGGCAGAAATGGCAGCCATACGACGGGTGCATTCGCTTCTTGCTTCAGCATCAGTCCCTTCCAGGAGTGGCTCTGCATTGGCTTTTGGCTTTGCTGCGGCTTCCCCTCTTGGTCTGCCCCTTGATCTCCCGCCGGGGGGGGGGGGGGGGGGGGGGTGGGTGGATCCCTCTGAACTTTGGTCTTCCTCTTGGTCTTCCACTACCTTTGTCTTTGCCTTTGCCTTTGCCTTTAGCTCCGCCTTTAGCGCTTCCTGGAGGAAGGCCGCGTGGATGGGGGAAGCGCCTGAGTGTCTGGAGTCATCCCAATGAAATTGGTGCCTGCTATCTTAAAATTGCTGAACCCCCATCAGTATCCAGGTCCAATTTCTGGAAGTCTGAAAAACACTGTGAGAGCCCTGAGATCAGTGTTGCGAGTTACCGCCCGTCCAGTAGCTCTAGAGGTTGCAGCGTGGTGGATAGTGGAAGTTGTTAGGAAATATGGGGGAAATACTGGGGGTAATTACGCGGGGGGGGGGGGGCCGAACGGACATACACCTCCACACCGAATCAAAGATTAAATTCAAGCAGTTCCACAACCGCTGCGGTTATCAACAATCGGAACTATTCTCTAGGCGAATATCTTATTGACCTTTCCAATGGGAGTGTTTTTGAATGCTCAAATGGGGTGATAGACAGCGGGTATTTCAGGCAAAAATGGACAATTCTCACTCAACTCATCAAAGTGAACAACGCGACTCCATTTTCTGATTGATTTTTGGCATTTACTAGTACTACAAATATTGGCGAATTCACCAGCTTACAACGCGATCTAACACTTGATAGTCTCATACTATTGATTAGATCAGTCAAAGATGCTACCAATGCATAAAGAATCCCAATTTTATGGTCACAACATGGTGTAAGCGCCGTTGAAATCGGTCAACCTTGAGTGACGAGTGACGCGATTGATGAGCGATCTAGGAAAACCAAACCAACGCAGTAGTCAACACTTAACCATTTTAACGACTAGCATCAGCAATTGGTCACTTGGCAGTACATCTGGCACCACCACAAGAGGGCAAATGCAATGAAACTTTCCCACCTGGATGCCTCTTTGATACCACAGTTGTCCCGTGCCGAGCGAGAGGACATCAAAGCCCTTCTCAAGAGGCAGAGCATCTCCACCAAGCAGCTTCACAACTCACGTTGCTTCCTAGCCTTGTTGGGGAAACCGAAGTCCCAGTGGCCTAAGAAGGGGAACCAACATTCAAATATCAACATTGACGTCACGCTCCCGAGATTGGTGAACAAGATCTCCAATGCGACGAACAGAGAGGCACTTCAGGAGTTGCTGAGACCATTTGACATTGGTCCACCGGTGACACTACCGCTCAGGGCTACCACATCGTCAGATCAGGACATACCACCGTATAGGTTGGACTCTCTAGTGCCTGATCTGGAATCAGATACCATTGAAAGTGCAGTGCTTGACAGGCTTACGCGTGAGGCCATCGCTCGTGTTGACAAGTATTTCCAAGCGCTTTCATCAAACCCATCCATAAGCTCGTTGCTTCAGGATCCTGCAAGGCTTAAAGAGCTTGAGAGTATGATGATTGTTGGAGCATCAAGGACCATGGCTTGGTTTTCTATTGACTTTGAGACTCATCAAAGTGACGAGGGTGATGAGAAACTTACAGAGATTGGAGTTGCCATCTACGATCCAACCAAGGATGTACATTCAATATCCCCACACATCCAACAGTTCCACATTGTCATTTCAGAAAACATCAACTTACCAACTGGAAAGGTAATAGTGGATAACAAGTCCAAGTTCACAGGTGGGATCACAATGATCTTAAAGCAAGCAGATGCTATTTCCTTCATCCGTTGTTTGTTCGATTATTACTTCATCCATCGACCTCACCTTTTGAAAAACACCAAGACAGCATTGGTTTCAAATAAGAGTCAATCAGATATCAAATGGCTAGTGGAGAATGACATTGAGATGCCAAAGAAGCTTATAGTGCTGGACACTGCGAAGCTATATGGACTCACGAAGCCTGATGAGGCGAGGAAACTGTCGAACATTTTGACTCAATGTTACATCCCATTTGCATATTCAGATAATGCTGGCAATGACGCATACTATACTTTGATACTTTTGATGAAACTCATGGATCCACAATTCAGGAGAAGAATGAAACTCGACCTGGAGGATAGTGCGCTTGATGATATCAGTATGTTGCACTTCGGAGAACTCGATAGTATCGGGTATGAAACATCGTTACCCAAGGTGAAACAGAAATATCCACAGAGTTATGATTCTCAGAGGTTTAGACTACCGAGGTCTTTCCACCTTTGGGATGACGCCATCAAGTTTTGTTACAGAAACGTTTGAAGTGTTTTGGAGATGCTCAAGGTAATAGGGACATGAAAATTTCTAGGTCTGTGGTTTATATGCATTTTTCGTCACTGGTTTGTTCTTTGTAGTAGCAGTAGCAGTGGGATTTGATGCCTTAGTAGCTGCCTTTGCCTGGCCTTCTTCAATCTTCTTCTTATGCTTCTTACCACCTCTTCTATGCTTGACTTTCTTCATCAACTTTCTATGCTTCTCATCCTCGATTCTCTTCTGCTCCTTCTTTCTTTCCGCTATGTGTAATTTGGAGGTGATCCGGGCCATTCTTGCCTTCTTCCCCGGCCTTACTTTCTTCTTATTCCTTTGAGTCTCTCTCTCTATTCTTTCGTTGTGTTTGTTGAGATCAAGTACACGTCCAGTGAAGTATGGTGTACTTTCATGGCTTTGATGGATCACATCTTCACCACTGATAGCTGATGCTTGGAATTGTAGCTTTTGAGAGTCAGTGTATGAGGCAAAATAGAAGTCTCTCGGACGCTCTCGTACTGTTTCTACTGGTGATGGTGATCGTAATGAGACTTTGATCACTGTGCTCTTCTCTGTAGTGCGTCCTCTCTCTTCTTCTTCATCTTCATCTTCTTGCTTCTCCGGTGATGGCGACGCAGCACCGCCAAATGAGAAAAGAGGGAAGTCAAACTCTTCTTCTTCTTCTTCTTCCTTTTGTGGTTGGTCCTCTGTTTCTTGATTGTGTTCCACTATTTCGAACTCCAATTGTGGAAGCACGAGTGGTTCATCTTCCATCAGCTCCTCGTCTGAGAGAAGCTCGTTTCTGGACACTCTGAAAGGGGGTAATCGTTAGCTTTAAAAAAATCCAAGGAATAAAGAATAAGTAATAGACTTACTTCCTTAGTGCATCACTCATCGTGAATGGGTGTACTTGCTGTTGTGTGTGTCAAGTTGGATTGTCAATAAGAGAGCGGTTCTCCGGTATCTGTCAATTTTTCCAAGCGGGGCCTCGGCCGAACGCACGGGTCACGTGACCGTCTACCGATCGAGCCTATCCGCAGGGTTGAATTCAAATACGCAGCAGTTTAACAAGAACTAACAAGATCGAAGGTTTGTCCATTATATATTCCATAAAGAAGATTAAAAAAATCTGTCCACCACGAGCTCATAGATGTCTCTGATGACGTACTTCCAATCCTGGGTGTAATGTGTAGCTGGTAAAAACTCATCTTTACACTGAACACTCCTTATCAATGAACCTTCCAATGGTCTTCTCTGTTCAAAGCATTTGGTGTCTTCGTCATGTCTCACATGCTCCTCTATTAGATCCAATGCCTTATGTCTTCTAAAGGCAGGATCACACATCTTTATCATCAACATCAATGTGTAGTAAGCGTCATTACCCGCGTTGTGGAGGTATGCATGTGGGATGTGGAAACTTGACAAGACTGCACCGAGGGATGAAGCTGTAGGTTCATGAGACATTGTGTATACCACGTGTGTATCCAACACCAAGTAGTATGCTATGTATGATGCAATGATATCTTCCTTCCTCTTTTGTTCCTAGTGCATGATGACACCTTCATGAACTCTTCTCAAAATAGCTTGCCAATCCCATGCCTCTTCACCAACAAAATTAGTGAACGGCTTAGTCTCATATGTATCCATGACATTGAACCCTGGACCTGTTGTCTGTTACGGAGCTCAAGAGTTTCAGCAATGATGATGTGATGCTTTTGGAGAGTTGGCAATTGGACATGGATCTCACGATGTGGGTCATATATGGTGATTCCAATTTCTTTGATCCGGGACTGAGGACCATATGTTTGTAAATCAAGAGAGATCAAAGAGGCATTACCAAAGCATACCCATGTACTGTCAGTTTTCAAATCATCGAGGATATGTCTCTGACGCTTGTAGTGAGTCTTCAAGTCTGGGTTGCGATGAAGTTTCTTGAAGTACTTCAGATGTATATCCTCTTTGAACTTGGATAACGATTCCACGATGTCCATGGTGGATTGTAGTGAGCTTTCCAACCCAGGGACAACGAGGTCAAGGGAGCCGAAGTCCAACAGCTCCTCCTCGTTTTCAATTGCATGGTACATCATTTGTAGCTTCTCACGGTAGTAAGTATTATGAAGCTTAGTAGTGTTGTCTCTGAGCCTGTTATCTGAAAAGTCCTGGCCATTGGCGGCGGAGCAGGGAGTGTCGTGTCTTAGTGTGTTGTACACGTTGGACATCTCCAGGAAGGACTCGTCGAACACCTCTTCGAGCCGTGTTTGTAGCAGCTGCTTCACGCGTGGGGAGAGGGCATCGACCTTCCTGGTGTCAATTCTTCGTACTGGTGGGCACCATCTGTTCGCTTGTTGTGCTTTTTTGTGAAGTGCTGAAACAACGAAAGCGCATCATCAAACCTTTTATAGCCGATCTCAATGGTTGCGCAGCCCTGGTCCCCCTTTGGGTGGTTATGTAAGCATGTCACGTGACCTGTGATAAGGGCCTGGTAGAGACACGCCCGTCACTTTGGCAGCTTTCCACCGGCGCCATAGCCCTGCGCCCGCTATTTGAAGAAGCAGCGTGTTTTTTACTTTGCGGGGAGAAGCTAGATCTTTGATTATTAAAATGGATATTCTATTAAAATGGAAGTAGAAGCTCACTCATACCATAAAGGGTGTTGGATTGCCCCTTTTGGGACGCCTTGTGTCCCGATTCGGCCGCGCGCGCGCAATCACGTTTCCCCATCCGGAAGCGCAGGAAAGCTGGAACTTTGGAACCAAAAAAAAAAAAAAAACTGTCAACACCAACCAACACGAAGAAGACACGAAACACGAAACACGACGCACTACGCTGGAGCTGGAACCACCGTGTTTTCTCCACTTTCAACCTCCTTTGGCCCATACAAATCACAGTGCACAGACTGCCAATTCACACACACAAACACACGCACAAACGATCGGAAAAGAGCATGGCAGAGAAGCAGATCCACGAGCAGCTCGCACAGGTTCTGGGACTGGGAAACACCCCCATCGAATGGCCGTACTCGGAGCAGGCGCTGGTGGAGCTCATCCAATTGCAGAGGGAAAGAGAAGCCACCAAGCAGCAGTACTTCCGGCTGGAACACGTCTCGAAGACCACGGAGCTGCTGTCCCGGTGCCTGGCTGCCAACATCCCACCGGTGCTCATCCCCACGATGCTCTCTGGAGAGGCCCCCAACGAAGAAGTTCTGGCCAGGATCACTGGTGGTGGTGGTAACCAACTACAACAACCACAGCAAGTGCACCAACAGCAGCAGAGTGTTCCAGTCCTCTCACCGGCAAGACCACAGCTGTACTCGGGCTACCAGCAACAGCCACCGGCACCTCAACCACAGCAGCAGCAATCGTTCGGGAACCTGGGACCACCAGTGCAGTTTCAACCTCTTCACCGTCCAAACTCACCAGCTAAAATTGGTGCTGCTGCAGTGGCACAACTAGAGAGAAGCAGATACCCCTCCTCACCGGCACACAAACGTACGATGTCCACTCCACTCACGTCATACAGACAGACACCGGTACCTCCGCCACACTTCACCGTACAATCACCCATGCAATTGGGGAAGACACAGAATGCTATGATGGGCACCATGAACTCGATCCAATTCATCAATGAAAATCCTGGGAAGAAGAGACGTCGAGACTCTAGGGACCAAGACGATGAAGCTGACGCCACTGAAGACGAACTGGTCCACGATGAGAGCATCACCACCGCTAACAACAGCACCAATGCTACGAATGCAAACAACAACAACAACAGCACAAGCATAAACACTAACAGTAAAGAAGAGAGACTAGAGAGAAAGATCAGACACACGAGGACCAAATCGGATCATTTCGTGTATGATAAGAAGAACTCTTCAAATATCAGAGATCAACAGACAACAAAGAGTGCTGGTGGACAAACGACGAATAAAGTTGCTGATGTCGTGAAGAAGTTTGAAGGGGGGAATAAGACACCTGGGTCTGGTCCAAAGTTTGCCAATAACATCTTGAGTTCTGCATGAAGCGGGTGGTTCTTTGGATAGTGATAGAATGTGGGGGTTCGGAGGTGGAATGACTTTATGATACAAACATACATCCTTCTTCTTATGTTTTCTTTTGGGGAGGTCTTTTTGGGGTTCCTTGAGATGCCTTGGCTGTCTTGCAGTTGAGGAGTTCTCTTTCTTTGTCTTTGGAATATGCGCTATACATCTGGTTTTATGTGTGCAATTATATGGCTATAGTTTTTTGGGTTTTACATTTACTTTTATTATATTCATTACAAGGGTATTACACGTTCGTTAAAGCATCAAGACGATCAATGTAGGAACAGTTCATATAACTCTCAGTCTCAATTCATTGGTTCTGCTCATTGTACATCTGTTCAGCAATATGTTCGATCTCTGCAATGTTCAACGACGTATCAACATCACCCTCTCCATCCAACTGTTCAAACAAAATCTCTTCCCTTTGTAAACTATCCAACTGCTTAGCCACTTCCTTAGACAACGACTTCATAATGAAATCATTATCCCTCGTATCCTTAATCATCCAATTCACGAGATCTTCAAGCAACACCTTGTTATATGCATAGTAAACATCATGGAATCTGAAAGGCTCACGAACACCCAACAACGCCTTGATAACAGCCTTCTTCCCCTGTACCAAGATCGCTATAGTATCTCTCCATGCAGCCAACGTCAATTCATAATGTCTTGTTAATGGATATGCCAATGCCCTTCTTATCCCGGTGATGATCAATGCCTTGATCAAGGGGACACGAACATCTGGTAATACGATCATCGTATCCAATGTGGAAATCTGTGGGACGAGTTTACCTATGGACCAAGCGGATTCTGAGGTGAATTCTCCCTCTGTGGTTCTCATCTCATACGAATATGCGAATAATAGTGAGATCATGGTGTAATAGAGTGGCTTTGGGGTACTGATGACGTATGACTTGTTTGGTAGTTGATGCATTAGTTCGTTCTCCCTCTCTGTGAATTCAGGTGTTGGACTCAATGTCAGTGGGTTCACGTATTTGAGGAGGTCCTTCACTGGGGAATATTCATCTTCGGTGGCGTATTTGGCAGTCATGTAATCTGCAGCGTAGTATTCTGGATCAAATTTGTAGTTCTCCTTTAACAGTCTCTCTTTGATTCTATCCGTTGGTGAAGTGTGTTCTGGATCATCGAGCTCGTTGATATCGTTACCATTCGTCAATGAGACCCCGACAATGGAGTCATATTGGTTATCGAATCCGTATTTGGTCTTGAGCGTGGTGTCCTCTGTGAATTGTTGGTTGATCTCCCAGTTGAACTGTTCACCTTCCTCTGCGGTTTTTTGAAGATCGCTCTTCTCAGGGATCTCTTCAATCAATGGCCTCGTTGAGGACTTGTTATCGACTTCTTCAATAACCTTACCAGCTTCTCGTAGAAGTCCCTCGTCCTTCGTGTCAATGCCAATCTCATGGAGTAAGTCCTTGGAGTCCAACGGCTTGTTACTCTCCTGCTGCTCTCCGCTTCTCGCCATCAGCTTTGCAGGCAGATCCAAGTCCTCAAACACATCACCTTTATTAAGCTTTGGAATCTTCACCTTGATGCACTCCTCCTTGGACTCATAATGGGCACTGGAGCGCTCCTCATCGTCCACCAGAGGCTTGTCGAACCGCAGACGGAGATAGTATGGGGACAGCGAGAAGACGAAGAGCTCGTTCTCCACTTCGATCTGGACACCGGGAGCATCGAAACGGATGTGTGAAACGACAATGTCAATGTACACGAACTCCTCGTCTTGTTTGCAGGTGAAACGAGGGGTCAACATGGCTGCTTTGTGGTCTTTTGTGGAGGTTTCAGGGGAGACGTTAAGGTACGGAGATGTGCTGTGTATTTTTTTCTTCTTCTTACGCGGTAGTGGCCGTACCGGGAAATTTTGGCACTCGGCACCACTTTTCGATTCTTTTGGAGGGATTCTAAAGAAATAGGCATTGATTGAACAGTTATAATACACAGCACATAAGCACACTATTTCATTCAAGCTATATGGGAATCAGCTGCCTCCCAATTTTTCGTGTTTGATCTCCTGCAAGAGGAACATTCTAGCATAGTCACGGTCAACTTGCAACTCTCTCATTCCATCAGTGACCAACTTGTTCAGTCCATGTCTCTTCCAAAGGAGCCTGCAATTATCCATATCCTCATAACTGTCTATAATCTCCATGAGTCGTCTCACTGAGTGGATGAATGCAAAAATGTAGGAGCAGAGATCTTTGAAAGATAGACCTCGAAGTGAAACCGATGTTTCCTGGCTCTTATCAAATGCAGAGCTCAAGGAGACCAGTATGGCCCAATTAGCATCGGACACACGAGAAATTTTCAATTTGATTTTTGTTATGCGTCGATTATCCCATATCGTTGCTATATCCGTGTCTGTATTGATGGAGAAGTGGAGGAGATCTTCATCCTCAAGTTCCAAATCTGAAAACACTTGTGTAACGGTGAAGTCAAGGATCCAGTATAGCAACAAAGTATCACACTTGGTGGAGCGTACAAAGAGCTTACGCATATCTGGTGATAGTTCCCTTGTAGTCTTCTCTTCCAATGGTGTTTTCTTCGGAAGTTTTTCAAGTGTCTTTTGCACGGTCTTGATCTCTTCTTCAACGAGAATACTCTCAACTGGACGTGCAATGGGGATAAGCTTCGGCAACTGTGGCTTCTCCTCTTCCACATTGTTGAGTATTGGCTTGGACCCCTTTGGAGGTGATGGTGTAGGTTTCTTGAGAGATTTTCTTGGTGGGATCGGTTCGGCGATGACACTCCAATCTGATGAGTCGGAATCGGAATCGCTAGAGGATATACTCACTGCCCTTGGCCGTTTAAATGTATTCTCAGACGCGGAGCCAGTCAGATCAATGGCAGATTCTCCGCCAGTAAAACCAGTTGAACTCATTGTTTATGTGTTAAGGTCAGCGATGGGGTTTGACAACACTGACGCGTCTCTTTCTCAAGTGCCAGAATTCCGTTCTCTCTTCTCTTTGTGGAATTGGCACAGCCTGTGAAGTGGACCGATCCTGAGGCTCAGTGAATATCAGAGGTATTGCCCAATGAAGTGGCAAAGTTGGAGCTCTGTAGGAGGAACAGTACAAAAAAAGGGAAAGACGACAAGTGGAGAGAAAGTGCCGGTATCCATCAGGCACAACTGACAGGGTCCGCTGGATTTTCGCGCTTTGCGCCAGGGCTGCATAACCATTTGTGTGATGTTCATAGACTTCCTTTGTGGGGCTTACGGTTTATTTTACAGATAACTCTCGCGGACCATCTCCAATTAGGGTCATGCATTCATAAGATCACACACAGAGTAACCAACTCAAGGAAACCTGTGTGGTGTATTCACGAGCGTTCGTCATAGTGTCCAATTTTGCTGTCCTTGATCTCTTCAAGAACACTCTTCATTGCATAAGCGTGATCAATTTTTAGAGTTCTAACAGCAGTGGTGAGCAAAGAGGCAATACCTTTTTTTCTTTCCAATATTTCTGTTTCTTGACCACACCCTCTTTTGCCCTTATCTTGAATAGAGCCTTGATTGCATGCGTGACACAAATCATCTTACAACACAGCTCACGAAATCTCAACCCCATCAAAACTCACATTTTCAATGACCTCTATATCTCCAGGCATCTTATTCCCTGTGACTTGACGTGTAATACGCAATGAGAAATCAAAGCATTTGGAATGATCACAGTATTGAAGCTCTTTGGTATCAGTGTTCAATCTGAAGATGTTGTATTTTGACTGGTCCTTTGGGAGGTCCCTGCTGACCCAATCGATAATCACCGATGTGAGTGAATATCCCAAGAGCAATTCATTATGTGATGTGCGACTGAAAAGACGCTTGATTCCCGACGAATATATCTCAGATGCGGATTTTGGTAAATGTTTGGTATGGTGAAGATCCCTAAGTGTTTTTTCAAGTTCGATGAGTTCACCAACGAAGTCAAACTCTTCCATCATTCGACTGAGCTCTTGTTCTCTTTGTTTGTACTTTTGAAGAATCCTCCTCCTCCTCCTCAATTTGGCGTTTCTACGACGATGTCTGTGAATAATCAGCATTGTCATCAGGCTCTGAGGAAGTTGCTCAATTTTGTGAGGGTTTCGTTCTGTGGGAAAACATTCTGTCAGATTTGATCTTGAGAAACCTCTTTCTGTGTTTTGGCCCTCTAGTTTCACCTGCTTGTTTCTCTGAGGCAATGGTGTGTCATTCGATGTATCAACGTCATCGTCTGGACTCATCAGACCAACGAGCTTGGTGTGCTTGCCTGTGTAGACGAGTTTATTGTGTGGTCATTTCTGAAGAGTCCTTGATGAGGTGGTCGTTGAGAGGCAAGAAGCGGTTGCTGCTGCTGATCAGGTGGTACTGGTATGATGTGTGGTGCCGGGTTGTGCATGTAAGGAGTTGATGTAGGGCAATCAAGAGTTGCGACCAGAGATGGATGTTGAGCAGTAGGTACACGTTCACCTGTGATGAAGAAGTACTGCTTAGGTTGATCGGCATTCTCCGTATCATATTCATTGACCACAACAGTGGATACAGCATGGAACAGGACAGGACGTGGTGACCCACAGTGCGCAGTGCATTTGGCGACATGTCGTTTAATCTCTGTGGAGTATGCAAATCCACAGTACGAATAAAACTTCCAACAAACCTCAACAGGCTGAACCGGGAGAAGGGAAGGGAGGTCCAGATTCCCCTTGATAGCATATGTGAAGTTTGAAGGTTTCTTGGAGCAGATGTCATCATATACTTTATATGAGCCATCTTTGAATGCTGGGAGAGGTCTGTATTCCTTTCTGACCCATTCTGAGAGTGGGTTGAAAACTACGGCAGCCGTCTCACTGAACAAGACGAGTTCTGATAGCTTGGCGAGCCCTCAGCATCTGTCTGACAGAAGCACAAGCCCACCCGGGGGGAGACTCCAAAGGAATTGCAGGTGGTACAGAGGTAGGCGCCATCCAAAAGGAATCCGAGTGGCAAGGGCAAGGGCAAGGGCAAGGGGGTGTTGGATCTGGCCAGAACGTAGATTCGGCGGTCCGAGTCCCACATCTCGTACGCTTCCGAAAGAGCATAGTTCAGCTGTATAAGCTGCTTCCGCCATTGCTTGAGGGCGATAATTCCAAAATCACGGTCAATGAAGGGGTCCCACTCGTTCTCTGCTGTGCCCTTGACGGCGAGCATCGATGGCTTGTGATCCCACCAGTTGTTGTCCGATTACAACCTGATGAAGTCATTCCTCTCCTCTGGTGTGGGCGTTCTGAGAGGACGGTTGGTACCGCGCAGAATGATTGAGTCTTCGATGGACACTGGGAACTGCCTCAGTGCTGCTGGTGGGCTCTTTTGCTGGCGGTAAATGGTGTTGATGCTGTGACGTTGTTTGTTTTGATTTCGCTAGCCGTCGCGGTGGCGTAACAGAAGCGTGGCGCGTCATCGATTTGCACCTGACTTCAGATCACGTGACCAGCCATGCTTGTCAACTATCAAAACTGGCTCGATCAGGAAAACAAGGTGTTTGACACATAAAAATATTGATAATAATAATAATAATTATAAATTTAATTAAATTAAATTATAATATAATATAATTATTAACACCAGACAGACGGCTTTGACGGCATTAATGGATGCTTTGGTACGTGCGTGGATGTCCCCTGCAGGAGATGTGGCTGTCGCGAGGATGACTTGCGTGTGTGTTTGTAATCAAAGGGCGTCATATATAAAAATGGAACGGCACCCTTCTCCATCATCATCAACCACTACTGGCCATGAGTTCTCAGCATACAGTAACATCACTACAAATGTCCGTCCCAGAGATCACTTTTCACTGGCTAAAAGATTCCCGTTCCATCAGAGTGCTATGGCTTCTCGAAGAGCTTGGCCTTAAGTACACGTTGGTGCCACACAAGAAGGCTGCCATCCTCAAGGCTCCAGATTCGCTGTGGAAGGCCTCTCCATTGGGGAAGACACCAGCTGTGGATCTCAAGTACAGCTCCGGGAAGACCATCCAGCTTATGGAGTCTGGTCACATTGTGAACCAACTCATCAAGGACTTTGACTCATCGAACAAGCTCTCATTCACAGACGAGGACGAGGCCAGAGAAGTGGACTACTTCCTACATTTCGCAGAGGGATCACTCACACCGCCATTGTTCTTTCTCCTTCGTAACAACTTGCTGGTGAATGAGTCCCCAGAGCTATCTCAGAAGTTTATCGATGAGTATCCAGCCTTCATCCAACAAATGTGTCAAGTCTACACATATCCAGCTGGGAACTCTTTGTTTGCCTTCCTTGAGAAAAGACTTGAAGACCAGGCTAAAAAGTACGGGACTGACACCCCATATTTTGTCAGTAATAAGTTCAGTGCTGCTGATTTGATGCTTGGGTATCCTATTGCCAATTGTGTCTATGAAACTGATCTGTTTGAAGCTATCAAGGGCGATGGGAAGTATTCTTTGATTGAGAAATGGACAACTTATGCAGTGTTTGAAAGAGAGGCATACAGGGCCACAGTGGATATCGAGAAATTGGTTGAAGAGAGTGATTACAAGGTGTATACTTCATAAGTGATGAACTTCTTGTACTTCAAGTAACATAGCATTGACCCAAGTCCGAACTCCGAGTTCTCCAGACTTGAGGCAGCCACTGACAATCAGTGTTGCCCCAACTCATGTTCTGATCATCCCCACTAGCAAACTTTCTCTAACCCAGCCTCCTTCGGTAAACAGCAATGGATTGTGTCCTCTGATCCGAGTCAGCAATCTCATGGTGGTGGGGTGGTGGGCAGTGCTTGAAGCCAACTGCTGCTGATGTACTTAAAGTACAGGAAGTTCATCACTTATGAAGTATACACAGATCGGAAGAGC
>JAKUBT010000099.1:0-15327 GCA_030563305.1 Petasospora maesae
CCGATCTGTTCATGTGGTGGAGAACAAGAACAAGACCAAGAGTACATGGTATAGTCATGAGACTTGACAAACTACGTAGCACCAGCTCTAGGGATAATCCTAATACCAGTGTTCAGGCAATTTTTGACAAAGCCACTAGCAAACCTACAAATCCAGGTAGCCATGACATAGACCTTGAAATCACTAGACAGTAGCACGGTGTATACCCCATAACAACAACAACACAACAACAACATTGAACACACCCAAGATCCAGCTGTTATACCCAAAGAGGCAGCACCCGCACCGAAACGAGGGGGATGACACAACTTCTGAAACGCGTGGTGTGCATCCATCCCTCCAAAAGGTAAACAAACAGTGCCCAATCCCGAGGCTGTTTCACACGTTTACGCGCTCCCGTGCAACGCGATTTGGCGTCAGTCACGTGCCTCCTCATATAAAAATGAAGTGGCCAGACCCCCCCGGAGTTAAACGAGCGCACCGGGAACGAGCAAACCGGGAACGAGCCGCGGGCCGCCGGTCCACACTTTTTTTGTTTGGCGGTGGAGTTTGTTGGCCCCCGAAAATGGTTCGATTCTCCAGGCCGCATCGAATGTTTGGGCAGCTCTGTATATATAAACACGCCCTTTTCCCTGCCTGGATCTTCCACTTCCACCACCACTTTTACAAACTACAAACTATCACCACTACAAATAATACACACACACAATGCTCGCCACAAGAATCGCACACGGCAACTTCAGATACGCCGCCACGAGGGCCCCAAGAAACCTCCAGCCACTGCTCATGCTCTCCTACGTATCGCTGGCCATCACACTCCCCTTTGCCCTCCCAGCCAAGCAGAGCATCATCTCCCCACAGACAAGTACGAAACAGACCGGTGTCATTGGTCTCTCGTCCTTTGTGAGAATCTAATTCTGCCTTGATCGTTGTTGTGTTGGTTGTTGTTGTTGTTGTGCCTATCTGTTAAAAGATGGGACGATAAGGACAGCCACACGTATATATGACAAACGCATTACAAACACTCCTTTCAAAGGGGGGGCATACATGGGCTAATGAATAGTCCACTGGGACATGGTTTTCTACGGGTGGGAAACTTGGTGTTTTTTCAACTCTTCGGTTCTGGGTTCTTAATGACTTTTTTTCTTTTTATCTTCTTCTGCTTTGGATTTTTCTACTACTCTTTATCTCTGTGTGGTGTGTTGTTGGGCAGTGCCACTTACAAGGATTGGGCTCATAGTACATGGTGCCATCCTGCTGCTCCCAATCCAACCCCCGCACTTCTAATGTCTTATGATCATCTTCTATCCCTTTACTACTAGTAGCACCAATATCGCTATCTTTTGCCCCCTGAAAACAAGTGTTGATCCTGGGCCCCGGTGGTGGTGGTGGCTCCTTATCCGTCTTTGGCACAAAACACCCTGCACCAACAAACCGCCACCTCCGCCACCTCCGCCACCGCACAGTTTCCTCCGATTCGGGCCATTCTTACCCCAAATCCTACAATCTCTCCACCAACACTCCACCTGTCACTCTGGATGTTCCATTGTTGGTTCTAGACCTTCTCTACTGCTCTGTTAATCTAAGAATAAAAATGGTACGTTTCATAAGCCTATATCGTGGATGTCGCAAGTCTATTGCGAACCTCATCCATGTGTCCCTCCACCAATCTCGGACTGCATCCAGCACAGAACTCAACCAATAGAGAATTGAGCTCCTTAGCCCTCTCCAACATCATATTATGCCCCGCATTATCCAACACCACGTATTTCAAACCTTTGCTTCCTAAGAGATCTCTATATGATGCGCCTCCATTGTGTGTCACCTTATCGTTGGACCCATCAATGATCAATAGCCTTGGTGTAGCATCTTGTGCGTTGGCAACCAAGTGTTGATGTGCCTCAATGACCTCCTGAGCAGTTAGAGGAACCCATTCCAATGCCTGTGTCAAGATGTTTGTAGAGTTTGTTGATAAGTTGAACTTGAACTGCTTGAACTTGAAATAATCAGAAACTTGTGAAACATCAGCATACAACCTCTTCAACGAAACAGACTCCACATTGTTCAACCGATCCATCTTCCTAAAGCATGAAAACAAGATCGGAACGTTCAACATCGTCTGTAAGATCATCTTCTGTATCCATGTCCTCTTGAACAACACTTTTGGTGGGGCAAGCATCACAACACCAACAACTCTTTCCTCTGCAAACCTATTCAACAACTTAATCACAACCTGTGTCCCATATGAATGACTCACCAATATTAATTTCCTCCCAGCATACCCCTTCACCTCCAAAAACCTCTCAACAAACTCCGCAAACCCATCCAAAGTCAACTTAAACCCCTTCGCATCCCATCCTGACTTCCCCGAACCAGGTAAATCCAACGCAACAACATCAGTAAACTCCACAAACTTACTAATCTGTTCATCAAACTGTTGCAAATTCCCACCCAACCCATGCAAGAACACCACCACTGGAGTCATTTCAATCTCAATTTCAATCTCCTCACTCAACTTATTACTCATCGAACTGTTATTCAACAATGACTTCAAAGGATGTGGCACCACAACTGAAAAAACCTCACCCACACCTTCGAATTGGTCCATTGTAGCATACTTCAAAGTCAAGGCGGATTTGAACGTCTCTTCATCATCGATTAATAGGCGTTCGAGAGGTGTAGGTGTCCAAAACGTCACAATGGCACCTATTTGCAACAGAGCACCAGAGAGCCAGTTGGAAGGGTGGCGCTGTTCCTGTTTCGCAAGCTCTGCGTATTGCTCCACTGACATTATGTGGATATCCTCAAACAAGTGAATGTTGTGTGATGTGTGTGGGATTGAGGTGTAGAGAGGAACGGAAGTGGAGAATTGGTGGATTGAGAGGATGATGAGAAGTGGAGAATTTGGGAGGTAGAAATCGAATGTGCAGCCTGGGAACCCGCAATCAAACAAGTTCGCGGAATGTTCATGATTACAAGTCACGTGACTGCCCCTCTGAATACATGATGATGAGATCTGAGCCTTTTAACTTCTGAAATCCACAAATTTGACAGGGCATAGACACACCAATTGAACCGAAGCATTAAAGTCAGGGCACACACACACTTTTAATGTCAAAACACCGCCAAAATACCCCCAGAAAGCGGCTTAAAAGCACCGCCAGGCACCCCCCACAGCACCCACAAACTGCCAATGCATGCCTGGTGCAACAGCTGTCACTTTTAGTGTGCCCGTTTAGTGGACAATGAACCTCTTCTCTGGCCATTTCTTTACTCACTACTTATATCCATTTATACACTACTGAACAGTTGTTAATGAACACCCAGGAACTTAGACACACAGCCACTGGTCCCAAAACTTCCAAGCAAATGGCTGTGCTACTCCCGAGATCTCCAGATGGGAATTAGGCCTCTTACACCCGTAAACCGTGACACCTCCACACTTCCACAATTCCGTGCCCTTGGCACCCTTCTGGACACTCTGGAGTATAATACATAATCCCTCCATACCCGTTGATCTATGCATTGACCTGATCACTCTCATTGTCACTGTCACCAAACACCAGAAGATGTCCACACTATCACCCAGACTCCAACGGATCTTCCTGGTGTTTACCCTCTCCCTCATCACTCTCATCGCATACACACACCACATTCCATCATACTCTCCCTCACAACACTACACCCACCACCCACCACCAATAACATGTGCAGACATCTCCCAGGGCATCTTCTTCAAACCTCCAGACTCCGGGAAGAGATTGAAGGCCACTTTCCTGGTGATATGCATCGAATCGCAACTCTTCGAAATCACACAGATGATCCAATCCGTTGAATCAAACTTCAATTCCAAATACCACTATGATTGGGTGTTTATAAGTGATGGTGCACTCCCCTCACATTTCAGAGAAGTCACTACAAATTTAGCCAGTGGTGATACTTTCTACGGACACGCACAGAGGAGTGAATGGTCCTTCCCCAATTTCATAGATCCAGAGAGATCATTTGCAAGTCGTGTGACACTAGAGGAACAAGGTGTGCCCAATGCTATGGACTTGAAGTATAGACATAAGCAGAGATACAATACTGGGTTCTTGTTACACCATGAACTGCTTAGTGGGTATGACTATTTCTGGAGGATTGATCCAGAGGTGAGGTTGAGTTGTGAGATCAACTATGATGTGTTCCAATTCATGTCCACAAACCATAAGAAGTATGCATTTGTTGGTGCACAAAGAGGGGATGATAGAGCTGTGGGGAGTCTATATGACACTTCTACGGAATATTTTGCTAAAAATGGAGACATGAAAGTGCAGGATAACACTAGTGCGTTTGTGCAATTTGATGCAGATTTGGATATTAAAGCCACGGGTCATTGTGAATTCTGGACAGGTTTCGAGATTGGTGATTTGAGATTCTTCAGAAGTGAAGCTTATAACCATATGTTCAACTATTTGGATCATTCAGGTGGGTTTTACAACGAAGCATGGACAGCAAATTCAGTGAGAACAGTTATAACCTCGATGCTTCTCCCTCATGATCAACTCCATTGGTTCTCGGATTTTGGGATCACCAACGATGAATTCAGTGTATGTCCCACGGAGAAAGACGTAAGGATTGATAATAGGTGTACTTGTGACCCTTCTAGAAGTGCATCTTGGAATCCGAGAAAGTTCTGTATGCATAAGTACTTCATCACGAATGGACTAGAGCGTCCTGAAGGTTGGAAAAGTGCTATGAATAGGGGTCTTTAGGCTAACCAGAAAAAAAAGAGGTAATACTACATCTCACAAGTTCAAAGTTTAAACTATTCAATTGACCATAGTGGTAGGTTAAAAAAAATGGATATAAAAAAAGAAAATCAAGCATAGTCCTCCCAGTTAGCTGGCTTAACCATCTGGTTTGCCTGGAAGTACTGGTTTCCACAAGAGTACCCCTTAAAAGTGAAATCATCCTTTGGATTACACATACACTTGTGTTCCAATCTGAATGCATCATCAATAGGACAGTTGTGGAATGGCACATGGTAGTATCCAACATCGTGGAAGTAGTGCAACTCGGATCTGTCCAAGAACAAAGCAGCAGCGATAGAGTGCACTGGAGCATCACCCCATCTCTCATAGAAGAATCCACCAGCTTTGTCCAAGAAGTCAAAGTACGCGGAGTATGCTGGTCCTCTCCAGAAGTCCAAGGAACCAATTTCGAAATTAGACCAGAAGTGACACAGGTTGTATGAAGCACCACCATCGTCAGAGATGAAATCCATCATGTTGTTCTTATGAACATGCTCTGGGTGCTCTTTCATGAATTCCTTAGTGGTATCCCACAACGTCTCAATCGTAGCCTTATACTCATGCAGGGAGATGGTGAATCCATACTTCTTATTGTTGTCCTTCATGAATTGGAAGATATCATAGTCAATATCACAGTAAACCTTCACATCTGGCTCCACTCTCCAGTAGTACTCGTAGTCGGCAAGCAACTCGTGTCTGTAGAAGAATCCAGACTCGTAACGACACATGTGTCTATACGAGATAGAGTCTCCATAGATGACATTGGCCTTCTTCATATCGTCTCTGGTCTGTTTGGCCTTCTCCAAGTCGATCCACTCTGGGAAACTCCATTGCTCTTTTGGAATCAAGCCATACTTGGTCTCACCGGTGACAAGGGCAGTGGTAGTTCTCTTGAACTCCTCAGAGAAAGGTTCATCGTTCAAAAAGACCCAGTCATAGCCATACTTGTGGTTGAAACGGTCCTCAACGTGTCTGATGGAGCCAATGAGGGACCACAGGTCTCTGTTTCTGGCAAGCGAGACGAATGTGGCCTTCACGGTGCCCTTCTCCGTCTGCTTCTTGAGCCCCTGGTTCGTGTCGTTGATGTCGTCGGATGCTCTGCTCGTGGTGCCAGTGACCACCGGCTTGACCGTCTTCGGGGCCTGTGCCTGTGCCTGCTGTCCTTGAGGAGTACTAGAAGAACCAGAGGAGGACGCGACGTAGGTGGTGGAGGAGCCCTTGGAGAGCACGAAGATCGTGATAATCAGCCCGATGGCCACGGCCGCAAACCTCAAGATACGGGCATCTGAACGGACCATTGCTGCCTCCCTTCTTCGCTTGAATTGGTGGTTGATTGGGCACAAAATGTGGTTATCAAAGCAGCACAAAATGTGTGGGAGCAAAAGAGGAAACTAAAAAAAGCTGACACGTCGACGCGTCCGGGATCGTCGCGGTTTTATACTGAGTGTCACGTGACCTGTTTCAGAGGCTGCTTCTCGGGCTCGGCACTGCGGACAAATCTCTTGAGAGCCGGAAGTCTGGGCATTATTGGTTCTAAGGGTGTGTTATTATGAACAATTGCATCCATGTTTTAGCTGATAGACAGTCGCGTTTCTATCATCTATACAAACCAGTGGAGCTTTTTCAGCGGGTCTTCTAGAACCCTCGGGAACCTCAGTGTATATTGCTCAAGAGAGTTCGAGAGTTCGAGACTTCAAGAGTGCTCGGCCTTGATGACCACCGGGATGACCTGACCAGGCTGGAGATCGTGCTCCGGATGGTCAATATCCTTCAACATCTGTTCAATTGTACCCGAATGAGAAGTCACAGAGATAACAAATCCGTTGTCGTTCTTGTTGACGTACTTGAGGAAATCATGGGTTCTGGCCTGAACATCCTTCTTCTTCTCTCTTGTCCCAGCCACCCATAACTCATCAGTCTCAGTGAAATCATCGATGAATGTCATCTGTGGATAGTTGGAGGCAATCCAGGACTTGGAGTGACGCTCATAAGAGGTGTACAACCCGAAACGCTCTCTGAGATCCTCGATGATCTGACCCTCTTCCTTATCACCCCAAGTGAGCTTGAAAGTATGACAAGTTCTCTGCAATGGAGAGACATAGAATGACTCAGGGTATGGAGCACCATTATCAGAGATCAAGCTCTTCCACTGCGTACCGAGGTCAGAAGCCTCCTGGACACCAGTAGCGGTGAGATCATCATCAAACAACACAATATCGTTGTATGTATCCTGAGTACCAACGGTCTCCCAATCATCGTCACCAACCTCGGCCTTGACAACGTTATGCCATGCCTCACCATGACGAGCGAGGAAGTAGAGCTTATAGTAAACCTCCTTATCTTCATTGGTCTTGTCTTGGAGTTCAGCAATGAGTGAGTCCCAGGTGTATTTGGAGTTCAACCCCCAGTTTGGCAAGTTGGTGGTGACGCTCTCCTCATCGTCATACTGTGTGAAGTATCCAGACTTGGCGGTGAATGTCCAGTCTGCAAGAGCTCTGGCTGTGAGGAGCAAGACGGAAAGAGGTAAGGTGAACTTCATTGTACAATTCGGGTCTGTGGATGATTCAACTTGGTCTTGAGTTCTCAGCAGATCGGGCCGGCGACAGACCTCAATGATGGTGAAATGAGGTCCCTTATGTACTCCACCGGCAAAAGTCTCGAGAAGACCCCTTATTTCACAGTTTTAGGCACCATGCATAGAAGTAAACACCATGATCCCTTATTAATTCACTGCCCACGTTTCCCTTCTTACATGTCCCTGAACTCGTGTTCCAATTGCCAACCAACTGATCAACAATTCCACCCCCTTTTTTTGTCCCTCACTGTAAACATCATCCATCATGGGTCATCAACACATGCATATATGCAGACTTTAACGCCCTTGTGTGCCTTTCATCCCTCAAGATCGATCTGCCTTGTTCAAGATTTCTGGTGGGATGAAACTACAGGTGACCCAAGCGTCCATCGCGAGTCTTTCCCCACGTTATATGACTATCAAATTGGCCTATTAAGTGGCATTTCACTGTGAAATTCATATAAATAAGTGAATCTACAGATAATATATACCACCGAATATGACAATATGCCTTAATATCTACGTAATTGAGTCGCTAGAGCTTCAAAATACACCTGATACCACTGCTGGCAAGACGTGCCGCGCTTACCTAATACTCCACGCCAAACGTACGTAATTCCTTACGTAATCAACTCCACCATTGGGCGCGCAGACAAAATCGGAATATCGGAAACTGCTTCTATGGCCAAGCTGGTAAGGCGCTACACTAGTAATGTAGCGATCCTGAGTTCGACTCTCAGTGGAAGCATTCCTCTTTTTTTTACTGCTCTAAAAAATAGGTCTAAGTGCGCCAAATTCCCAATTTTTGCCGCATTTCTGGAAAGTTCTACGTTTGGAGTGTATTAATACGTTAAGAAATGGTCATTTTGGCATTGTTGTGCGGGTGTGGTGATGTGTTGAAGATTGTGGGTATTGTTCCTCCACATCACTGCATGTGCGCGCGTCCTTCAATGCTTTAACAAACAAAAAAACACACACGTAATCTGTCATTAAAAAAGGGATAGCATAAAATCATTGTCCAGCAAGCAATGGAGTGTTTGGCCCAGCTGTGGCATTCCCAAGATCCTTGTTATCATCCTTAAGCAACTGATGTGGGATGTATCCCGCTGTTTGTCCAGCCCCACTCATCGTTTGTCCCATCTTCCATAATCTCAATTTTTTCAACAGTTTCTTCCTTTGCCATGATAATGGGATATATGGGAAATATCCATGTGTCTCTTCAAATCTCAAAGACTTCACCGCGAGGATGATTATCACCCAATAGACGTTATAACTTATGACGGACCCCCATGTTGCACTGTTAGTCCATCCAAGGATAGCGGTGAAGATCATCCAGAATCCATCAATCTCACCATTACAACAGTTCACGTGCCATACGGAGTTCATGATATCATATGATCCTGGGCCTGATCCGACTTCGGACATGTCCTGGCCATGACATAGGTTGATATATCTCTGTAGTTCGAATTGCCAAACACCTTTGGAGAACAACCCAGCTGCGATGAGGTATAATAAGGACGTTGTAGAGATCAAGAAGATCTTGAGAGACATTGAGTTTGATGATTTGTAGAAGTAGTATCCTGCCACTGCTGAGACCAAGATCCCCATGAACGAGGATAATGGGAGTGCAGATAGTGGTTGTGATAATCCAACACCTCCGATGAAGACAAATGCCTCAAGAGATTCTCTTAGACATGTGATGAATGGGAGGAAGAACAATGCATATTTCTCCAAGTAGAATCTGAACCTCCCCTTATTGCTTCTATCATCCAACTGATCCACAGAGGTATTCAACAGCATGTTTGCAAGCTTGACTCTGAACTTCTCCTTCAACTTCGAGAGTCTCAAGAAGAACATCCCCATGAGTGATATCACCACTGATGCGAGCAAACTGAGTGATCCTTCGTAGTAATGCTCACTCAACGACCACAGATCGGTGCCAATCATGTAGAAGATAGTGATGAAAACTCCTCCAATCAAAAACGCAACGAAGAGTCCCAACGTACTCCCCAGCCAAATCTGTAGCCGGAACTGTCTGTACATCTTATCCCCCGTCTCCGTGAGTTCCTCGCTCATGTTCCTCGAGTGGGAATCCACAAGGGCATCCACCTCTGCAACGTTAACTGGAGTTCCTGTATTTGTAGTAGTAATTGAATCACGAGAATGGTGCAGCACCAGGCTCTGCTTCAGGAACGCCAGGAGGATCGAGACGATGATGATGATCTCCAGCGACTCGCGCAGGATGATGAAGAAGATCTCGAACGAGAACAGCTGGTCGAAGTCCATCTTTCCTCTGCTTTGATGGTATAAGTCCCAGTAGAATTGTAGTAGTACTAGTATTAGTAGTATTAGTAGTTTCAGTAACTGATCCAATTGTTTAAAGAGCCAAAAGGGGGGGGAACACCCGATTTCCACGATCAGCCCGCGTTTTGTTTTTTTACGGGGCACCCGGACACCACCGCCCGCTCTGTTGACACATTCTCCGGCAATGAGCACCAAACTTTTCATAAAAGCGGTCAATTCCGACTGGTTTGAGGGGGTAATTTGTGCTGCTCTCTTCATTAATCTGTGGAATTCAGTGAGATTAGGGCTTTTTTTTAGGCCCAATAGCGCGGGAATTGGAATAATTGCTAATTGTATCTTGGCCAAATTCTCCAGAAAATGGAGTGAGACTCATCAGATTCAAAAAAATCGCACTGTGAAGGATGCTTGATTTACCACTCAAAATTACCGTATTTTCGGCAAATAATTCGTCTAACTCACTAAATGTGTTTAAAATAGGAGCAGTGATGACATAATTGGATTGATTGAAGTTTTCTGCATCCCAAAATTGCTCCAGAAGGTTGCTCAGATAGGTTCTAGACGCTAATTGAGACGTACAAATGCAAGCTCACCAACCATTGACACACTTCTTAGACTATAATGGGCCAACCCAACACATTGGCGGCTATTCTGGGTCCGAAACAAGAGCATATACACCAAATGTGGCATGTCAAGGCCTGAAACTGTCTCTCTCTCTCTCTTGAACAAACCTATGGTTCTAGAAGGTCACTTGGATACATCACCACATGATGAAACCCAACAAATCCAGCGAACTCACAAATCTCCCCATAATCCACCCATGTGTGACAAGCTAAAACACATCTTATGAGATCTGTTTCAGATGTATCGAGCTACTAGAGATGGCCCCCCCCTTCCCATGAGATCTTCACTCGCCGTATATCACAGTTGTCCATCCGCATTTGGTGTGCAAAAGGGACATGCATGGTTCCCATACAGAATGATCCAAGTCCCCAATCACATCCCAACCCTTTCCCCCCACCGCCGGTGTGCTTCACAAAAGAAAATATATGCCAAACTACGCCGTGATTTTGCGAGCAGCGATTGTGTGGTGATGCTCGCTCAGATGTACGTGCCTGTGCTCAACAGCTGGTGCATGTGGATGCCGCAAAGGAGCTTATGACGCTGTTTTTGGGAGGAACCCCAGGAACCCCAGGCTCTCCAAGCTCTCCAGAAACTCCAGGAACCCCAGCTGGATATTCACCAAATTCACCAACCTCTCCAGGAGGTGACTCAGGATCAAATGGTTCCCCTGCCTCTCCAGGATCTGGCGGCTCCGATGGCACACCTTCTGCCCCAGGAACTTCACCATCTCTGACTACTGGAACTGCGGCAATTTCAACTTATGAGGGAACTGGCTCCATGAGATCAGGATCTACTCTTGCCCTTGTTGCAGGTATTCTGGTTGCTTTCATTTGATGCAACACCCACACTTCTCTCTTCCTTTCTTTCCTTTTCTTTTCTCACTCATGCATCGGTATTTACATCATTGTGGTACCTACTGTGCATTCTATTCTATTTGGCTCATAGTTTGTTATTTGATTACTAAAAGTGGTTACTTCACCTTTTATACTACGACATTTTTTACCATAATCATACTGGGTAGGTAGCCCCGCATCAAGAGATACAAGTTAGAGAGCTCTGTCCCACCATTGCAATGCGAGAAGTAGTACAGTGAGTTTGAGAAAACGAAACGATTTACAAAATGCACATGAATTCAAACGGGTATATATGAAGCGGTTGCCAATTCCATGGAGATTATAACGTATGGTAAACAAGAGAAGTGCCCTTCTCAGAAGTGAAGACAAATTGTGGTTCGTAAGCATCAAAGTTCCAAATTGATCATAAGATCACGGAGTGTATGGGAAAAAAGGCAGTCAGTTGGTCAGATGAACAGAACGTTCAACATTAAGACAGACAGCATGCCAATGATCGAGAAACCAGACACCATGGCGCCACCTTCTTGTTCAGAGATAGTTGCTGTGGAAGAAATAGAGCCAGTGGTGATGGTCACGACATTAGAAGAAGCAGAATGCGTGGATTGGGTCGTATCAGTTGTGGAGGTAGTTGTGATGATGGTGGTAGATGTTGGAGCTGAAGTGCCGGTTTGCGATGGTGAGAGAGAAGCAGGCTCCGTCTGAGTCTCAGTAGGGGTATTCGTTGGTTCACCGTTTGGCTTTTCGGAGTTGGTGTTGGATGGGGAAGTTGTGGCAGTGTTATGCTCTGTCTCCGTTGATTGTGGTGCAACAGTATGCTTTCCTGTCTCAGTGACAGTGTGTCCGTTTGTAGTCAACGTGGACGTGTAATCCTCAGTCAATGGACAGTATGTTGTCGTGAGAGTCACAACAGATCCATCAGTAGTTATCACAGTCGTCTCAGTTGTTGTTGCCGGAGACTCTGACGTTGTGGTTGGGTTTGCACCAGTTTCAGTCCATGGACAGTATGTGGTGTACTCAGTGATGACCCCAGTCTCTGTAGTGGTGCGAACAGCGTACCCAGTGGTGAAGGAAGTAGCAGAACACCCTTCTTCAGAGCAGTATGTGACAGTAACAACCATAGAGGAGACGTCACTCTCAGTGACCACTGATGTGGAAAGTGCACCTGGGAGAGAGACTGATGTGTTGACAGTCTCGGTAATGAGGTCAGATGTTGCAATCAGCTCTCCTGAAGAGGAAGCACCAATAGAGGACGAAGATCCCTCTGAAGATCCAGAGCTGGAAGTTGACAAAGTGGCAGATGAGGTGAGTTTCTCAGAGCTTGAAGAAACAAATTCGGTGGTTGCAGTCTCCTGAGAAGCGTCTGAAGAACTTGAAGAAGAGGCCACACTTGAGATGTAGCCTGTGCCAGAAGAAGAAGTGTCTTCCCCTGTAGTCTGTACAGTGGAAACGACAGAAGAGGAAGTAGAGCCTGTCTCAGCCTCCAAAATGGTGTTGTCCAAAGTGTAGTCACTTGTTGCGTAAACAGTTACTATTTCATCTTCATCGTCATCTCTTGCGAACAATTTTCTGGCGGAAGTATCAGGTTTGATGACCGTGACAACACCCTTATTGATGTATGGAGAAGGACCGGTAGCAAGACCGTACATATCCAGGACCAATTCATCAGAAGCACCCAACTCCGTGTCGAAGTCAACAGTGTAATCCAATCCACTCATCTTTGTCACTGCTCCATAGGCAATACCGTTAACCATGAACTGACTCTTAGTGAAGTGGTAGTTTCCCTTACCAAGACCATTGAACTGAACAGAAGACCATGGACCCATTTCAGCTGGAACATGAATTCTCCAGTGAGGTTCACTCTTGTAGATGTATCCTTCAATCCATGGAGTTGGGCCAGCAGATGTGGTAGTTGTGGAAGAGGATGATGTTGAAGATGTGGACGTTGATGATGAGGAGCTTGATGGCACCACAGATGATGAAGAAATGACAGTACTCTCTGCAGTTGTAACAATAGAAGATGAAATAAGCTGAGATGAAGACACAATCTGTGAAGAAGCAGACTCAGAGGTGTAAATGCTTGACGATGAAGTGTCAGAGGTGTAGATCGAGGAACTCTCAGATGAGTAGATCGACGAGCTCTCAGAGCTTTCAGAGCTGTAGACAGAGGACGTCATGGACAAAGAAGTTGGGAAGGTGATGACAATAGTTGAGCTTGACAATGTGATCGATGGGACCACCTCAGATTGAGAGAAGGAGGAAGTGGTTGAAACAATTCCACTCTCAGAGCTTGTAGAAGCAGTAGAGGTGAAGTACACATTAGACGATGAGAAGCTCGACAGCTCTTCGGTAGACGAGAATGTAGATACCTCCGTTGACGAGGACTCCACTTCAGATGAAGATTCGACAGATGAGGATGTTGGTGAGACTGGTGTTTCAGACGAAGATGGTACCACACTGGTCACGATAGAAGAGGATACCGATGATGTCAAAGTTTCAGAGCTGGAAACAACAGATGATGATGTAGTAGACTCAGAGAATGTCTCACTGAAGGAGGAAATCTGGATGGTGCTTCTTGTTTTTGTTGTCGATGTCTCCTCAGAGCTTGGAGCAGAAGAAGATTCAACAGAGGAAGCAACCGAAGATGTAACAACCTCAGAGCTTGGAACAGCTGATGAACTGACCGAAGATGTAGCAGTAGATGATGTGGTAGACTCAGAGTATGTCTCAGAGAATGAGATTTGGATTGTGCTTCTAGTCTTGGTGGTTGATGATACCTCAGAGCTTGGAACAACCGAAGACTCAACTGATGATGGAACAGCAGAAGACTCAACAGAAGATACGACTGATGATGGAACAGCAGAAGACTCAACAGAAGAAGCAACCGAGGATGGGGTAGTAGACTCAGAGTATGTCTCGGAGAATGAGATTTGGATTGTGCTTCTAGTCTTGGTGGTTGATGATACCTCAGAGCTTGGAACAACCGAAGACTCAACTGATGATGGAACAGCAGAAGACTCAACAGAAGATACGACTGATGATGGAACAGCAGAAGACTCAACAGAAGAAGCAACCGAGGATGGGGTAGTAGACTCAGAGTATGTCTCGGAGAATGAAATCTGGATGGTACTTCTGGTCTTGGTAGTTGTTGTCTGCTCAGAGAATGAAGAGATTTCGGATGTGGACAAAGCTTCTGAGCTTGGAACAGCAGAAGACTCAACAGAAGATACAACTGATGATGAAACAGCAGAAGACTCAACAGAAGAAGCAACCGAGGATGGGGTAGCAGACTCAGAGTAGGTCTCGGAGAATGAAATCTGGATGGTACTTCTCGTCTTCGTAGTTGATGGGTGCTCAGAGAAGGAGGAAATCTCAGATGTAGAGTAAGCCTCAGAACTTGGAGCAGAAGACTCAACTGAAGATGCAACTGATGATGGGACAGTAGAAGACTCAACTGAAGACTCAACTGAAGATGGTGTAGCAGACTCAGAGTAAGTCTCAGAGAATGAAATTTGGATGGTGCTTCTAGTTCTAACTGATGATGGAACAGCAGAAGACTCAACAGAAGAAGCAACCGAGGATGGGGTAGCAGACTCAGAGTAGGTCTCGGAGAATGAAATCTGGATGGTACTTCTCGTCTTCGTAGTTGATGGGTGCTCAGAGAAGGAGGAAATCTCAGATGTAGAGTAAGCCTCAGAACTTGGAGCAGAAGACTCAACTGAAGATGCAACTGATGATGGGACAGTAGAAGGCTCAACTGAAGACTCAACTGAAGATGGTGTAGCAGATTCAGAGTAAGTCTCAGAGAATGAGATCTGAATGGTACTTCTAGTCCTCGTTGTTGATGACTGCTCAGAGTAAGAAGACTCCTCAGAAGAGTAGTAACTGGAGACAGCAGAAGATGGCACAGCAGACTCAACAGAAGAGACAATAGAGGACTCGACAGAAGAGACAACTGATGATGGGGTAGCAGACTCAGAGTAGGTCTCGGAGAATGAGATCTGAATGGTACTTCTAGTCTTCGTGGTTGATGACTGCTCAGAGTAAGAAGACTCCTCGGAAGAGTAGTAGCTTGACACAGCTGAAGATGGAGCAGAAGAGGCAGAAGAAGACTCATATGATGATGACGCAACTGAAGACTCAACTGAAGAAGCAATCGATGATGGAGTAGCAGACTCAGAGT
>JAKUBT010000100.1:0-15032 GCA_030563305.1 Petasospora maesae
CAACAACAACAACAACAACAACAACAACAACAACAACAACAACAACAACAACAACGGTCAAGGCGGTGGCGGTGTCCGCGGAGGTGGCGGTAGAGGAGGACGTGGAGGCAGAGGGGGCGGCCGTGGAGGAAGCCAAGGGAGAGGAAGTGGAGGAGGAGGAGGAGGAGGAGGAGGAGGCAGCAGTGGCGGCAAGTTCAACAATGGCGGTGGAAGTAACAGAAGCTCTGTGGGTGGTGGATACAACAACAACGACCAGGGCAGCGGCGGCTGGGAACAGAATGGCTACAACCAGGGCGGCTACGACCAACCACAGGGAGGAGCTCCACCACCACCACCACCACCACAGCAGTACGACCAGGGCGGCTATGACCAGCAGCAGTACAACAATCAAGGATGGGACCAGCAACAGCAGCAGTACGGCTACGATCAACAGTACCCACCACAGAAGTACGATCAGCAATACCCACCACAGGATCAGTACGGTGGACCGCCAGCTCCTCCAGGGTCAATGCCAGGAGAACCACCGATGCAGAACTACAACCAGGGACCACCACCACCTACAGGAGCAGCTGGCCAAGATGGCCCACCACCACCACCAGGTGGTATTGATGGAGCTGGACCACCACCTCCTGGAACAGGATACTATGGACAGCCTATACCACAGACACAGTATGGACCTCCATCAACAGATCAGTACTACAACAACACACCAATGGGTGGACCAAACTTGGGAGGTTCACCAGTGATGGGAGATGGCTCTGGGGTTCTAGATGGTGAACATAAGGTCATAGTTGATAAGAATCGTCAGATGAGAGCACAGTTTGATGAATTGACCAAGAGGTACCAGAAGTTGAAAGATACATATCAGCAACTGAAGGCAAACAGTGGAAAGAGAGAACAGAAGTTTAGGGCAAGGATCAAAGAACTTGAAGGTGTCCGTATATCTAAGGCCACTTTACCACAGGAGAAGAATGAGAAGAATAACGATGAGAACTTGGATGACGATGAAGCTGAAGAAGCCTCTAAGAAGAGAAAACTCAGTCATACACTTGAAGTCGAGACTCCAAAGGCTGGTAACAAGTTGGATGCCAAACTGACGAGTACTACTGCACTCAAAGCTGAGAGAGACACCTATAAGAAAAAAGCAGAGGATCTCAATAGAGAACTTCACAAGGCCCAAGATAAGAGAAAAGCAGCCTACACTGAGAAGGAAACCATCCAAAAGGAACTTGAAAAGGTCAAGAAGATCTTGGAAGACGTTGAGACTGAAAAAGCTGAACTATTGGACAAGTGTGCCTCACTTGAAACTGCAAATAGTGGATCTGCTCCAGGTTCCAATTACAACTCTGATAATGAAAGTAATGGATCCACATCACGTTTGTCCGGTGGTGATAAGAACAGATTGAGAGAGTTGTATGGTCGTAAGGAGTACTATAAGAACAAGTACACACTGTTCCTTGAAGAACAGAACAGAGAACAGAAGAATTATTTGCTAACGAACAAGATGTTGCTTGAAACGTTTGTGCTTAAATGAAGTTTTTGGATGATGGTTCTCTGTACATTATAATTTGCTATCTAATGTGTTTTGACCAACACCCAAGAAGTTCAGAAAGTGGTTAAACAGATTCAGTTCTCCACCAATGCATCGAACATGAAACTGAGCCAACAAAAGTGCTGGTGCATCCAATTGAGAGACTACGGTGAGAAGTTGGGTGAGACTTTGCAAGGAATCTATGATGAGATGGCTGATATTTTGGGATATCCAAGATACAACTGGAACAACATTGGGGAACAGAAACTGTTGGGAGTGCCAGTGGAAGGGGTGAACTGGCAACATGACTTGAAGAAGATGGTGAATCAAGTCAAGTTTCCTCTCCTCCATGGGCTCATTATCAGCAAAAGGAGTCAATCGATCAACACATACATCTTCTCACAGATATATTGGAAGGATGTCTACACTGTCTTCCCAACCAAGCTCATCAACATTTTGAACAAGACCATCAAAGACACACACTTCAGAGGTATTGGAGTGACCAATTTGGGGTTGTTGAGAAAAGATGGTGGCTATGGTATGATATGTTTGAAAGATGTAACATTGACTACTAGTAGTGATTCTACTTTGGTTCTTTCCGAATTGTATACCTGTTTATTGACCATGCCTGTATTCAATGGGATCAGGATATACATCTCATAGTTTTCCACCTGGTGTTTCAGAGAGTTTCTTCCCACTATCAACAGTGAAATCAGCTCTTTGTCTTAACATAATCGCAGGGTGTTCACCTTTCTCTTTCAACTCTTTGAAGATCTGTACAGGTTTTTCATCCAGTTCCAAGATCCTCTCTTTATCTCCATAACAAATCACCAGTGCGTAGTTTCTCCAATCATCATTGAGCTTATGTCTCTTCATTGCCGCTTGTAAGATCTTAGAACATGGATCATCCGTAGAGGCTCTCAATTGTTTCAATGGTTCAGATACTGGCTTTGGTTGTAGAGTAGTGACTGAACTCGATGGTGTGGTTGAAAGTGATGCTGTGCCGCCCATAGTTGGGGAATGAAGATTGGAACTCGAAGGGTTCGCACTTGCAAACAGGGATGAGTTACGATGCTGCTTATCCACTTTCCGTATAGATGAGCCAGGTGTCTCTGATGGTGAGCCCGATGCGGATAATGATGCTGATGACTTGGTCTTTGTAGGGGATGCAATGTTGAAGGGGGATGAAGGATGTGCATTCTTGTCCGGGGTAGGCAATGGCTTATGTGTGTTCCAGCGTTGTAAGTCATCACTTAGACGTGTAATCTCATCGTTCAGACCTTTCAAAGTCTGGTCAAGCGTAGATTGGATCAATGTGGACATGCTTGTGAGGATCGTTCTCAACGCTGCCTCGTCCTGTGGACGAACGAACTTGTTTGACGCCAACAGCTTGTTGATCTCGATCTTGAGGCGCACACGGTCTGCAATTGTGAGGCCCATCTCGTCCAGGTGCTCATCACGTAAGAACGCCAGCGTCTCTCCTGTGATGTTGTTGTTGGTGAACTTGAAGACGACTTCGTGTCCAAAGGAGCACCGTGTCAGCCAGTTCTCCAGCTCCACAGGGCCCCATTCCGCCAGGGGAGTTGGCATGGGCTCGGGCGCCTTCATCAGCGTGGCATCATCGTTGAGTGTGTCCATGTTTGACGTTCTCTTTGCGTTGTTATGGTGCCTTCCTGGTGTCTCTTTGGTAGCGCACTGTCTATATGATAAGTTGGTGAGCCTTTCAGTGTTACAACTTGGCAGCTGCGGAGGGGTCCAGATCTCCTCCGGCGTACACGTCGACTTTTGGCAGGGTCACGTGACCATTTCAGACAGCGCCAAGCCCGGATTTCGCGGAGAGCAGATCTGCAGTTACGGCCGAGATCCCTCGAGCGCCTTGCAGGACCCTCAAGCCCCCCCACCAACGGTCCTCTGATTACAAATGTCAAATCCCCACTTCTTCCTCTGATCATCTGCTCATGGACACCAACAGAGGTTTCCACTGACACTGCTACATCCTGCTTTATTGGCTCTGATATGGCGTCGTTGCTCGTTGCGATCATAGGGAAGTTCCTCCGCCTGGTGCCCATCAGCGTGAGCGCAGTGATTATTCCCGCCATGTCTGCAAAGAGGTGTATCAAGCTCAAGAAGTCCTCCGAGTACAACAATTGCAACGCCCAGTTCGGTAACACGAAGGCCCGTTGGCTCGTAGAGGTGGAGAACAGAACACCTGAGGACCCGGTGGTGATCTTCTCACACGGTGGTGGGTACTGCCTGGGACTCGCTCCCCCATTGCTCGGTGTGTGTACGGAGCTGTACCGTCTGTGTGGTGTTGAGCAGAGACTCTCCATTCTGGTCTTGGACTACACTGTGATGGACAAGTTCCCTATTCAACTGAATGAGATTGTCGATGTGTACCAGCTGTTGCAACAGACATCCAAGAACATCATTCTGTTGGGTGACTCTGCAGGTGCTCATCTCTCCCTCTCCTTGGTACGTCATGCTCAGTATCCATTTGAAGGCGCAACTCCAATCACAATGGATGAAGAAGTTCAAGGATTATTCCTCTTCTCTCCTTGGATCAACGTTTTTTTAACTGGCAAGGAAGGTGGCTCATATGAAAAGTTCAAAAACTCCGATCTCCTCAACGGCAGCGTCCTGAGTGACATGAGCTCCCACGTCTTCAAGAAGAACGACGATGCAGTCAATCCTATGACATGGACCGACATGAAACTTCCAGCAAAGACTTTCATCTCCGCTGGTGCCAAGGAGGTCCTAAAGGATGACATTATCAAGTTTGCTGAAAGTTATGGAGTTGAGACATTCATCGAGAAGAAGTATGGTATTCACGACTCTGCGATGTTTTGGCCTGATGAGATTATCAATGCCGCTACAAAGTTCCTGACGGGAAAACAAGCTGCATGATAACTCTAACTACTGTTATGACTTCATTTTTATATTCATTAAAAAAAAAAGGTCGGCCATTATTGAGCCGGTCCCGATTCTGTCACTGATATTTAATGTATGCTAGCGTATGCCAGAACCACTTGCAGCCTATGCCTGACTCTTTTGAACAATGAACATGGAGTGCAATACTATTTAAGCGGCGTCCAAAGGGAAAACAGAATACTGTGCCGCGTTTGAATCGGCTGTCTAAAAGATGGAAGGATACTCTACTGATCGTTGGAGCTTGAGGTTTCGCTCAAAATCAAGACATCTGATCAATACCTTTTGAGTCCACTTCCAGGGGAAAGACAAGACGAGCTTGTGCATCCAGAAGCCCATCTCCAGGCATTCAACGCATCACTGAAGCCTAAAGATGCAAAGATGTGGCTTGAAAATTCTACCCCCAACTCAAGTGGAGAACTTACACTTCTACATCGACGAGAAGCACTGCTCACGACGTGGGTCCAAGTGTATCTCGCCCGGCTTTCTCTACGATGCTGGGACTGCATGAAGAACATGACTGTACACTTCATAGGATCAAGGAATACCTTGCTTTAAACTACGGGCTAGGGATTCCGGGAGGAAGACTGGATTGTAGATAGAACAAAGCGCAAAACGATAACTCTAGTCAACGACTCATGGACTGGGCCTTACTCTCTGGGGAGGACGTGTGATTGCACGAGTTCATCACGAGAGCCTGCAGTCCATGAGGATGGGTATTATTATGACACTTTGAATCTGCGTACGATGTGCTCGACTCAGTTGGTGTTGGTTGGAGTACCAAACACCACTGTCAACAAAATGCTGCCCCACATTTGACCAATGTGTTTGTGTGGAAGAGGATGATTGACAACGATATCATGAATACACTGCGGCCAAGGAATATCTCCCTCCCAGAGGTGGAAACATCTGTTCTCTTCAGTGTTGTGCGTCCAGGGGAGGTGATACTGCGGTGCTTCGAGAACTTGGACCGTTATCAAGGAAGCACTTGTTTATTTGGACCGCTTAATTCACCATGTTTTTGAGGGAAGTTTCTTTCGAATTTCAAAGTATTTTTGGAGCTTATGAGAGATTGGTTCCCTGGAATCCTTATTTTTAGAGTTATGGGACCGAAGACGATATCATTCAACGGACAAGCACTGGAGTTGAAGAGAGAAAGAATCCAGCCATATCGATGGAGGGTATGGGAGTCCGACAGTGTCTGTGGGAAGTTCCAGCACTGTGGAGTGGTTGTTCATCAGGATGACCCGGAGGAAGGAGGAGCTGATAATCTGTATGAGATCGATACGCTATGGTGAGCTTGTTCTACACGGGGTGCGACACTAGCCAATGTAACCTTTCTTGGGGAACTTCAGCATATATAATAGAAACAAAACAAAAACTTATGTAGCAATAGACTCCTATTCTCTGAAACCCAATCCTAATTTTCTCCTATCATCCTGCATAGATCTCCTATGCTAACTCCACACACACACACACACACATACCATGATCTTTCAAGTGCCTTAATGTTCAAACATCACTATCTTCATCATCCTCATCCATCTCCTCACTATCTGTATCACTCTCAGATTCAGACTCAACCATAGTGACATCAACACCAACTCCAGGTCTCTCCATCTTAAAAGAATGCAAAGGCACACCAGATTTGGTCATATACACCACTCTTCTCAATTTCGATTGTCTTGCCAATGATGAAGTGATTTTTTTCATACCACAGCTGTTCTCAGATTCCAAATGTACCAACTCTGGACAGTTATCCAAATGTAATTTGGTGATCCCTGTGAAGTATAACTCTTTAAGCTTCTTCATCCTCTTGAATGACCAACTTGAATTTGTCTGGAAACATGCATTCAACACCTCAACATTAGGACATCCGGTGAGTGTAAGCGTACGTTGACCCCGTACCGCTATTCCTTCTTCATCCTGGATCTTAAGACGGACAAGATTTGGCAACTTGAGAGAATGCAAAAACTTTGGTAATGGCTTTGTAGTGAGTTCAGCGCTTGTTCTCCATAGTGTCAATGTCAACGATTTGATGAATTGGAACTGCTTAGAGATAGATGTGAGGTTTCTTGGAAGTTGCTCTAGCGTCAAGTCCAGCTCTGACAATTCTGGAGTCTTCCATGGTGGCATCTGTTTTGAGTTCAATGTGATCTTCATCTTCTTCATCTTCAGGAATGAGATGTCATTTTGTGGGATCCCAATTTGATCATCCAACGATACCGTCAAACCTTGGAGTAATGCAAATGATTTAGCTGTTAATAGGTCAAAGATCTTAGAGAGGACACCTTCAAGGTATAGACTCCCACTGAAAGTGTTCATGAACTTGACCATCTCATCTCTGCTGAAGTTGTCAAAGAAGCCAATGCCCTTGATTGGTGTGCCCAACATGCGGAACTCCATGAGATATGGCATAGAGAGGTTGATTATCTGTGGGAACCAGAAGGAGGCATCAATGGTGAAGACAGTGACCATACCAGAAATGTTCTTTAGTACAGGCTGTGTTGGACCGCCGTGTCCGTATAGATTCCCTGGCACAGTTTCAATGATCACCTGCTGCTTACTGTCATCGTCAAATCCAAACTCCTTGATGCAGTAAGGAACCCTGTTGATGAATTGGATCCCATCGATATGACAAAACTTGGAGAAATGGGCGGTTTCCGTGGCTGAGACCTTCAAGTTCTCAACTTTCAATGCACATGGGCTCAATGGAGTGTCAACCAAGATCAACGAGCCAACTCTGCTCATCTCATCCTTATACGTTCTCTTAGCCGCCTTAAACGACTGGCTCTGGGATTCCCTTAGTCTCTTGAGAGAGGAGAAGTCCAAATCGGCATCCTTGGGCATGGCGCCTGTGATTTTGAAGTTCTTCACCTGTGAAATGGTTGGTCTAAAGAACTCCACGGTGCTCTGTAGATGTGCGGTGAGTGACAACTTGCTAACGTCGCCAATGTGTTCAAACCTCTTGTGTGGGTTCGTGTCAAAACTGGATGCGATGCGTAGCTCTTTGCACTTCCCAATGTCCAACTCAATGTGCTCAGTGTCAAGCATTGGCAATGTCACAAAGGAGACTTTCTTCAAGTTGCTGATCACTTTGGCAGAGGAGATGTCCATGGCTCTTATCGCCCTGTAGAAGACACCGAGGTCGTTCTCGTTCACCTTCCGGCCGTTCGGATAGGAGAAATCATAGGGGTAATCTTTGAAAGTGAACACACAGAAGGCAAACGACTTTGAGAGCTTCGAATAGAGCTTCTTGTGCAAGTGAGACGATGGCAACGTGTTCTGCTGTATCTCCAACTCGACAAGGGAGATAGCAAGCTTACCCTCTGGGAACGAGGGTTCCAAGGAGCTCAGAGACACCATCTGAGTGGACACCCCGTACTTGGAGAGGTTTGGGAAGTAGGACCACTCGCCGGTGGGTGAGAAGTGTTTGAAGCGGGAGGCGGAGACGTGTTGGAAGAGCACATGCTTGGTGGCATTGAGAAAGTTGCACAGGGTGTCAACGTGGTTGATTCTGCCCACAATTTGCAAGATGAGCTCTTCGGAGAGATTGAGCAGCGGGAATTGGGCACTCACTGGCTCCATCGTTAGCGTGTGCCAGTGCGGATTACCTGTTGTGAGTGGTTCTGTGGCGTGTCTGGGAGGTGGCACTTGCGGGTGAAGATGAGGAGGCGTCTAGGCAGCAGCACACATTTCTCCACAAGTGGCCTGTGTGAGTCCCGCCCGCTAGCCGGGTCGCGCTTTATCTACACTTCCCGATTGGGCCGTTTTGACACATTTATGACACATACGCGCTGGGGGCAGATTCAGCGTTGAATAGTCGGGGTTGGTGGGATATAAACTGGATCCATCGGAAAAATTTACAAGCCTCTTTTATTTATATAGCAGGTATTGTGTGTTTTGGTTCTTAATTGATGCAAGTAGAGCGGTTTTAACCCTCCAGAAGTATGACCACGTGACATCTCGGAATAACATCGGAATTAACCCCGGCGATAAGCGGAGTAGTGACAGATGGCTGTTCTCTCCCTCAATTGTGACGTTTCGAGCATTCGAAAGAAGAATATCACTAACGGATACTCACTACTAGAAGTAAACATATACAGTGTATACTGCAAAAATTCTAGAGCCATCATGCGCAAGTATGTGCTGCCAATTGAAGGGGTTCTCCCCCCAGCTATCGCATCTTTAGGATAAATTTAGCGCTTAAACGGTGGGCCTCTCAAAGCTGGCTCCACTCACTAGCATCCATTTATGAGCTCTGGAATTGATACAAAGGAGACAGTACAACGCCATTACAACTCTTCTGAAGATCTTCTAATTCTAGTACCTCCAAACCCCTCCGGGTGCTCAGTTGCGGAGAGATCAGCGGGGGTGTGACGGTAATGTGGCAGAGATGTTCATCAAGCCCTCAGCGGATCCACGTGATATCTGTTTAGGGCTCGACACCCACCACAGCCACCACCGCAGCACACTCCACACTTTGATGTCCAACATGTAGTTCCACTGAAGAACAATAGATCTAGTAACTCAGCTGAATTTGGCTATAACTCCTGCAAATAGCATCTAGTTACGTAATCGCCCTCGGGGCTGTCTCCCCCCCGCACCAATTCTCGCATGATCCCCCCTTGTTCCCCTTCTCTCCCCATACAAATACCGAGCTTTCCCCCCACATTATGTCCTCTCGATACCAACGCTTCTGCCTTGAATTGACACGTAATTGACAATGAGGAGCTTTCAATTGACTAATTGGGAGTTCAGACTCGCCAGGTCAAAGGATTCAACACCAGAGAGCGCTCCAAGGGATTGGACATCTGCACATGACCCCAGGGCAAACATCACTGAGATCTTCCCAGATTTAATCCACAACAAGATCATTCCAGACCCACACATCGATAAGAATGAGCAGTTGGTCCAGTGGGTTGGTGAACAGGATTGGGAGTACCGCTCTACTTTCACAATGGAGGGAATTATTGGAGCGAATGAGACTGTTGATCTCGTCCTGCATGGGTTGGATACATTTGCAACAGTATACCTGAACAATGAACAGATCATTGTCACTGACAACATGTTTGTCCAATATACTCTCCCAATTGAACCACAAAAAGGTCAAAATGAGCTCAGAGTTGTTTTGAAGTCCGTGTTGGATGTCGAGATGCCCTATTCTCCAGCTGATCTCCTTGGTGGTATCAAGAGCCGCATGTTTGTGAGAAAGGCACAGTACCATTATGGTTGGGATTGGGGGCCAACGCTTATAACTTGTGGTATCTTTAAGCCAGTGGAAGTTGTGATTCATGATGGAAGAAAACTAGAGTCATCGTTTATCGATTATGAGGTCCTGGACTTCAAGACTGGACAAGTCAGGTTTGAAGTGAAGTCAGAAGTCATTGGTGATGGAGTTGTGAAGCATGTTTTGACAGACAAAGATGGTAAGATTGTATGGGAAGGAGACTCTAATTCGGCTTCTGGTACTATCCATGCTGATCTATGGTATCCGCTCACCCATGGCTCACCAACTCTTTACAAACTCACTTCTACTCTTGCTAACGCCAACACCATCACCACCACTGTTGGATTCCGCAAAGTCGAACTCGTTGAGGACCCATTGGACAAGGGAACATCATTCTTTTTCCGCATCAATGGCATTGATGTATACTCCAATGGATCCAACTGGATCCCAGGCTCATCATATCTCACCTCAATAACCGCAGAGGACTACCACGACTGGATCAAACTCCTTGCTGATTCAAATCAGAACATGGTCCGTATTTGGGGTGGAGGCATCTATGAGAGTGATTCTTTCTATGAAGCTTGTGATGAATTGGGAGTGATGGTATGGCAAGACTTCATGTTTGCGTGTGGTCAATATCCTGGTGATTCGAAGTTCATCAAGTCTGTCGAGGTTGAAGCGACTCAGAACGTGTCGAGGTTGAGATCCCACCCCTCAGTGGTCATCTTTGCTGGTAACAACGAGGATTACCAGACCTATGAGGACATGAAGATTCCAAAGGATGAGTTCTATGCCAAAGAGATCTACGAGAAGACTTTACCATCAATCATCAAGGATTGTTATCACGGTGAGGGCAAGATCCCATACATCCCAGGATCCCCTTGGTCCAGAGATGGTCTCTCCGCAGCTGATTTGACCACTGGTGATGTCCATCAATGGAACGTCTGGCATGGACTAGAGCTTCCTTATCAGCATTGGGACAAATTAGCAGGGCGGTTCATCTCAGAGTTTGGTATGCAGGCATTACCAACGTATCAAACGTTCAAGGAGTTCATCACTGACCCTACAGAGCTGTTTCCACAATCATCAACGGTGGAGATGCACAACAAAGCCGCTGGGTTTGAAAGGAAACTGAGCATGTATACTTTCCAAAACATTCATTTGGACTCATTTGAGATCAAGGATTGGATCTATGCAACTCAACTGATGCAGTCTGAATGTCTCACACAGGCACTACTGGCATTTAGAAGACGTTGGGGCACACCTGGCACAAGAGAGACTGGAGGACAGCTGGTATGGCAGATCAACGACATGTATCCTGTCACATCATGGGCTGTGGTTGATTGCTTCAGGAGGCCAAAGTTGGGATACTATGCATTGAAGAGAATGTCACAGTTGGTCATTGTTGGTACGAAGAGGGTTGTGAGTGCTATCGATGGGACCACAGAATCTGACTCTTTATGGAAGATCAAAGAAAAGACCCAGAGTCTAGAGGTTTGGGTTAATAATCTGAGTGTTTCAGATATCCATGGAACAATGACTTTGGATGCTTATCACGATGGGAAGTTGGAGATTGGATTTGCCAGTGTGGATTTTACCATTCCTGCCAACACCACATTCGAGTTACCGAAGACGTTCTCATTGGACGCTTTCGGTGAAGCTGTTGTGGTCAGGGTAACTCTCAGAACTGAAGATGGAACCAAGTATACGGCATTGGATTGGCCTCAACCGCTGAAGCACTATCCGCAGGCTTCTGATGCACTGAAGATTAACACAGTCGGGTCTGAAGTCACTGTGGAGGCAATTGGAGCACCTGTCAAGGGTGTGTATCTGGAAGTTGAGGAAGGTCATTTGAAGTTTGAAGATAATGGGTTTGACTTGTTTCCAGGTGAGAAAAAGGTGCTTATTGTTGAAGGGTTGGAGGAGGGAAAAGTCACTGCAAGATGTCACTTTGCCTCTAAATGATGAGAAGGCGAGACCGGCTTGTCCCAATTCATTACAGCACCACATATCCAAAAACAAAAACAACATGCTTTACTTGATTGACACCATAATAGTAGTTTCAAATAAATAGATTCTCCACAAACAGCGATTTTAAAGTCATGAAATCGGTTTGACAGGTCTTTACTATGTGAGTGCCCCTACCACCCTGGTTCGCGCAACACACCATCCAACGAAATCGATGAACCTCCGGTCAACCTAGATCAACACCACTTTTTACCATGTTCCACGTGCAACAAAACACAGCAAATCAGCCACTTAACAAGAGGAGAATGTTCTCATTTGCTAAGAACCTTGTCAAGACCCTTGAGCACACCGCGGAATCAGTGATCTCCGGTGGGCCACAGGATGAATCCATCCTCGACTCCGACTCCTACTTCTCCCACACCAAGCACAACAGAGTAGGACTCCGTGTCCTTCAAGTCACACAGGACTCTGCTGCCTCTGAACCCGGATTGGAGAGTTGGTTTGACTATATCATTGGCATCAACGGACATGAGCTGCCCACTGGGTACAACGAGCAGTACCAGGTTGTGCTGAACCATGAATACCTGATGAGGGAGATTGGTAACTGCTCTGGAAGATCCGTGTTCTTTGAAGTTTGGAGTGCAAAGGGTGGAACATTGAGATCTGTGGAGATTCATGTGAATGCAGAGGAGATGGATGACATCCCATTGACCGGTGCTGATGATACTGCCACGGCGTTCAAGAAGTTGGGATTCAAGGCACAGTGGACTCCACTCATCACCGCAACGTTCGTATATCATGTCTTGGAGATCCATCCAAACTCACCAGCTGAACGTGCTGGATTAATTGAACACAGTGACTATGTCATTGGTGCACAGGATGGATTGCTGGCGACTGGTGGTGAGGACCTCTTAGGGAGAATGATCACATCAAAGAAGAACTCGAGCTTGGTGCTATACGTGTACAACCATGACTACAACGTTGTGAGACCAGTCACCATCACACCAGCGGAGAACTGGGGAGGAGAGGGCCTACTTGGAGCTGGTGTTGGATATGGATTGTTGCATAGGCTCCCAGCGGTAAGAGGCTCACTTGAACCAGGAAGCGTACTGTTTGATGGCAACTACTCACAAGAGAGCTTCACACCACAGACACAGCCATTGCAGGCATCTATTCCAAGTCTGCCACCACCAACGAATACAACAGCACAGCCATTGACTGGTAACTCCCCATTGGCACCACCTCCAATCCACAGAAAGAAGAAGACCACGGCGGCAACGTCTGGGAACTCCGGGTTGTTGGACTATTTGCAAGAAGAGGGAGCAAAGAGCAGAAAGCTAGACGGAGAGGGAAGAAATGGGGTCTCTGAAGGGTCTGCTATTCCACCACCACCTCCAAAGAAGTGATGTTTATGATGATCTGTCTAATGCAACGGTGAGGCGAGATCGAATTGCCGTGTGGAGAAGAGTAACAGTCCATGTAGCTCCGCAGCGCTGCACTTCCAAGTGGCCTACCTGGGAAACCAATATCCGTGTAGACTATACGTCATGTTCAGAATATAGAGATGCGCTAGATTATAGCCAAACTTGCAACCTTGAATGAAACGGCTACCCAGCGTCTCCGCATATCAGCTGGCCTCAACTTGACAACCAACACCCAACGCTCTTACAGAACAAAAAACTGAACGTGATGCTACAAGGAGTCGAAGGTGTGAGGTGGCTCTCAATGACAGACATGACAGGCATGAGGGGCCTACGGGGCCTACGGGGAGGCACACATAGCAGCTCAACTTGGCCATCACAAATCAAGAGCAGGCACGTCACAACATCCATTTTGAACACATTTCGCCAGTACAACTGGAGTATGAAGGTCATTGGGAATCTCAGATCACATTTGCTAACGGTGATTGGTGGAGATCCACTAAGAAAAGCGTACGTCTTTGGCTCATTTGGAGATCTGTCTCCTAAGTACAGAAAGGGTGTTTTGAGCTTGTACATGGCAACGATGTACGTGGAGGAAGGTTATGATCTGACGCGATGTAGTGTGTTGACGGATCACATTGTCAATCATGTCCATGCCTACATCATATACGATGCATTGATTGAAAGGCAGAAGAGTCCATTGGAGACGGAGGAGAGGGAAAGGGTCCTGAGGATGTGATGACGAGGTTCAACAAATTGAGGAAACTACCTCCAATCGGTAGAGGGTATTCTGCCATTCTCTCTCCAAGTCCAGTGGATAAGAGGTCATTCATCAAAACTGATATAAATACGCTTCTGGACACTCAAGAAAGGTCGATGAATGAGATCCTTCAGGGCCATCAAAGAATCTTGAAGTGATGGGAATTCATAGACCAACATCAACTCCCACGGCGGGTAATACACATCTCACAAGCTAACAGCAGTAATGCATCTCTAGGGTCATAACAATTCATCACGGAATATACAAGTCCAAGACAGGAAATCATCTTCTTGCCTCCCAAACGTCCTCACTGCTGCCTCTAGCTCTCTTATCGTCCAACTCCTTCTTGTACCACTGTTGGATCTTCACAGGATCAGAGTTGAAAAGACAGAACTGGAAGCGCTCCAGCTGCCTCACACAATCACTCATGTGTCCAAAACGGTAGTAGTGCTTCACTTGTCCACCGACGCTGTAACAGGATGTGAGTTGGTCAAATGCCTCTGTGCAACTCATCGTTGTCTTTGTTAAGTGTTAGTAGTCGAGGCTCTGTCAGCGATTCTTGCAATGTGTACTCACGGGGAAGTCGCCAAATTGCGATGTATATGTCTGATCTGAGGACATTGTTGCTTCTTCTTCTTCTTGTTCTTAGATACCCTCTTATGGATCCTGCAGTTGTTAGTGGTTATTCGACGTTTGTGGTGATGGGGGGCATCTTTTTCCATCTCGGTCCACCCCGGCTGAACGTCTGGCACCTGGAGCTCATCAAACGAGTTCGCGGGTTCGCGCCTTTCCGCGAATATGTCCAACGCCGGGTTCCCCCGCCCCCCGCAAAAATCACAAGAACAACTTCACCTGCTATGGGGACAACAACACTCTTTCAAGGTGTGAAAGATATCCTATTGGATAGAGAATTTCATTCTAACAACTCTGAAACCATCATTGCAGGCTTGATCATGGCTAGGTGACAAGTATGTCCCAAGGCAAGATCGATGCGGTTGCGGGGGACCCAAAATTGTCCGGATCTCATGTGTACCTACCCATGAGAATCCAGAGCATGTTCGTTTCACGCACTTCCAGAGCAGCCACAACATTGAGACTATACTCATTCTGGAGCCAGAGTTGAGTACGTTTCAACTATACCAAAATATTTGAGTGCTTGTTAACAAATCTTGGAGTTATGAGCCGCTCAAAATCGGT
>JAKUBT010000101.1:0-14939 GCA_030563305.1 Petasospora maesae
CCAGAAAGCCAGATTTGGTCAGAAGATTGCACCTCAACAAGAGTGTTGATGCTATCCTCGTGGGACAAATTTGTATAGCACCATGGTGTTGTGAAGTGCTCATATGGAAAGCCAGACTGGGAATTACCTTGGGATGATACTCAGAGAATGATGGGGTGCATACTGGCGGCAAGCGCCTGGAAAAGGATGTGCTAGTCAAAAGCTATGACACATGTTACACTTTCAAGTCAGCCACTTTTACTAGTAGGCTTACGGAGCAGATGTACAAAATAGACTGCCTTGCTGGCGGGTAACTGCTGACACTATACCAGCCTCTATTAATTAGCCATTAATCAGCGATCATTAGCCGCCCCAACAGTACACTATGAATAACCGATAACCAAGGCCGCCTTGGGCCCACGATCTGCTCTAGACTGTCACTGGTTCTGTATTTTGTGGAGATTCTGAATGGAACTAAACTATATGACCTCCTGGGAATTCAATTTAGGGTCTTATACGGCGAATAAATAGCACTCATCTCTCTCTGAAAAGTTGGAAATCATCAGAAAATGGAGTCGTTGCCATCAAACTGGCGAGTTGAGTCAAAATGGCCCGTTTTGGCCCGTTTTGGCCGCGGTAAAGGAGGGCTGGGGAAGGTTCAAAATATAGCCTGTATTATTGGAAAGCGTTGAAATCCTGAGAAAAGTACGTTCTTTTGCCTCGAAATGTTGTGGTTTTGAATATCCTTGAATTTATTGTGGTGGTACATTGGGAGGGTGTGGACAAGGGTGCGGATCAGCGCCGGTAAAGATGAACTGTGGCGGCACTCTACGAGGACTAGTGAATTTGTCTATGATACTTGGATTGATCTTCAGCACTTATAGTCAGCACCTTATTACACATACGTAAAAAATCAGATTCCCCAGCTGGAGCACCACTACTTGTTAAAGGCTCCAGCAGTAGCCACCAGCTGCCGGGATCTGACGATCGCGCTCGCCGGTGCTCGGTGCTCGGGCGGATCTGGGTTCTGGACTCGTTTAAACAAACTTGAGCCCGATTCCTCGTCTGATGTTCCCCTCCGTGCAAAACTCGTCAAGTTTCAAGGAGCCGCCCCTGGATCTCTCTCTCGAATCTCGTGCTGCAGGATTTTCTCTTCCTCCTCCTCTTCCCACTCTTTCAACCCCTTTTTACCCCTTTCTCCTCTTGATCCAGGACAGTATCAACGCGTTATTCCCCCCTTTCACACAGCCCACGTTCGGCACTTCCGCTACCAACACCACCAACGGCAGACCACCAGGCACCGCAGTAAGGTCTGAGCATACACATTCACAATGACCACCATCACACACAGAAAGAACCCTACGCAGCCCATCTACATCGATACGCCGGCCTCGGACGCGCCCATCGAGAAGCTCAACGATTTCTACTGGACCGACCATGTCGAACCACACACGGTGAGAAGAAAATTGATCCTGAAGAAGTATCCACACGTCACCAAGCTCTGTGGACCTGAGCCACTGACCAAGTACATCATCTTTGGTGTGGTCTCATTGCAGCTCTCTGTCGCGTACTATCTCCGGGACAAGTCGTTCTTCTCCTGGGAGTTCTTCCTCTTGAGTTACATCATCGGCGCCACCGCCAACCAAAACATCTTCTTGGCCATCCATGAGCTTTGTCATAACTTGGCCTTCAGAAAACCTATCTACAACAAGTTGTATGCCATTTTCACCAACATTCCAATTGGAATTCCTTACTCTGCCTCATTCACCCCATACCATCAGTTGCATCACAAGTTCTTGGGTGATGAGGTCCTTGATACCGATTTGCCAACCGTCTATGAGGCCATCTTCTTGTCCAACGTCGCTGGAAAATCTTTCTTTGCCACATTCCAGATCTTCTTCTATGCACTCAGACCAATGTTCATCACACAGATCAAGTTCACCTATATCCACCTTCTGAATGTCATTGCACAATTCACCGTGGATTTCCTCATCGTGAAGTACTGGGGTCCAAATGCTCTTCTCTATTTCGTCTTCTCCTCGTTCTTGGCTGGTTCGCTCCATCCATGTTCCGGACACTTCATCGCTGAGCACTACATCTTGGATCCTCCAGAGACTTACAACGCTAAGACCGATGCCCCACCATTGGAGACTTATTCGTACTATGGAATTCTCAACTTCTTCACTTGGAACGTTGGTTTGCACAACGAGCACCACGACTTCCCATACATCGCTTGGAGTAAGTTGCACAAGCTGAATGAGATTGCCAATGAGTTCTATGTGGACCTGCCTAAACACGAGTCTTGGGTCATGGTCATCTATTACTTCATCACTGATAAGAGGATCAAACTGTACAACAGAGTGAAGAGAGAGACGAAGAAGGACAAACTCGTCAACTGATGCTGTACATTGACAACACTAACAAAAAGGACAAACACACATATAAAAGGGATGCATGATCAGGAGATGAGAGCCGCTTTTCTCAGCGGTGTATGTATTTATTCACACAGGCGATGGGGGGTGCATGCGTTGTGGTCTGAGCCCCGTCGGATTCATGACCGATGCCCGCTGTTTTCGAGCCACCTACACACACAACAAACCAACAAAGACACGGAGATTACACTACTCTGGAGCAGCTGTAGCAAAAGCCCTTGGGCTAAACGAGAGAGAGAGAGAGTTTGCCTGATGTCAGCGGATGACCTCCCACGTAACAGACTCACAAACCCCACGAGAGCATCTGCTGACATTTTGCCCGTTGCTCGTTCCTTCTCGCGGGCGCCGTGGAGTGTTGCCCCTGACCGGGGGAAAACCACGAGAGCTTAAATTCTGGCACTTCCCACTCTTCCAGGGGGGGGGGGGCAAGACACCTCTCCAAAGTCTCCCATTCCCCCATTCTCCAGGAATAACCACTAATACCAACACCACAAGAATGTCCTTCCAATCAGACACCCCGAACGCCCCGATCCGCGAGCAGATGGAGGCCCTCGTGCGCCGCAAACAGGCCGAGATCATTGCTGGCCTGGAGACGCTGGAGCCAACAGCCCGTTTCCACGCCGATGAGTGGTCCCGTGGTGAAGGCCAGGGAGGAGGCCGTTCATGTGTCATTGAGAACGGTGAGACGTATGAGAAAGGTGGTGTCAACATCTCCATTGTGTACGGAAAGCTCCCTCCAAAAGCCGTGGAGCGTATGAGGGCTGACCACAAGAACCTCCAGGGTCTGGACGATGGGATGGTTCCATTCTACGCCTGTGGACTCAGTATGGTTATCCACCCACATAACCCACACGCTCCAACTACACACTTGAATTACAGATACTTCGAGACCTGGAACAGTGACGGTACCCCACAGACGTGGTGGTTTGGTGGTGGTGCCGATTTGACCCCATCTTATCTGTACGAGGCTGATGCTGTGTTGTTCCATCAGAAGCACAAGGAGGCATTGGATCCAACTGATCCTGAATTGTACCCACGCTTCAAGAAGTGGTGTGACGAGTACTTCTACATCAAGCACCGTGGAGAGACACGTGGTATCGGTGGTATCTTCTTTGATGACTACGATGAGAGAGATCCAAAGGAGATCCTACAGATGGTTGAGAGATGCTTTGACGCATTCGTGCCATCCTATGTTCCAACTGTGGCCAAGCGTAAAGACCAACCATTCACCGAGGAGGAGAAGAACTGGCAACAATTGAGAAGAGGAAGATATGTTGAGTTCAACTTGGTGTTGGATAGAGGTACACAGTTTGGATTGCAAACTCCAGGTTCAAGAGTGGAATCTATCTTGATGTCATTGCCAATGACCGCTGGTTGGAAGTACAACCACCAGCCAGAGGAAGGTACCAAGGAGGCTGACCTGTTGGATGTGTTGAAGAACCCAAGGGAGTGGGTATGGTTGAAACAATGTCATGATGAGTTGAGATCTCAGTGACTCGAACTCTTGTAAATAGACATGGAATGATGAATGAAAAAAGAGACTGAAGGGTCTACGGATTTTAATAAATCTGAAATATAGAGATGATTCTGAATTAGTCAAAGTAGTAATCATAGCCAATGTGTCATTCATAGATTGATTAGCATCATCTCTTGAGTCTTGGATCAGTAGCCATTTTCCCATTACCATTAGTTGTAGTCGAAGCAGCAGCGCCGTTTGTTCGAGTTCTTGGATCAACGGCTCTTGAAAAACTTGTATTTGGAACATAGGTATCCTGGTAGTATCTTTGTGGTGGTCTCGATGTGAAGCCTGAGCGCCTGTTGGAGCTATCCGATATGGATCTCTTAGTTGGTGGGTTGCTTGGAGCATTGTTCAAATCAGCTTGCGAGGCAGAACGTTTGGATGCCTTGAGTGAGAGGGATGGTGTTGCTGATGATGATGAGGTACGACGATGCATGGATGGTCCTTGTGGGACTGGGCCCTTTGGTGCTTGTTGCTGTGTAGTGTTTGATTGTTGCTGTGAGTGATTCTTTTGGATCTTCTCAGGATGGTTGCCTGTAAGTGGGCTTGATTTAGTTTGCCCATCCGCTTTATTGTTTGATCCAGTTGTTGCTGTTGTTGCCTTGACTCTTGAAGAAGAAGTTGTTGTTGTCGTAGCCGCTATGGTCTGTTGCATCTCCTCCGTTGGATCTTCGATACGAACTGGCTCGTCATCCGAATCCGAGTCGTCCCCTTGAGCATCCTCATCTGCCGACGAGTCAAATACCCTTCGTTGAGATCCATCAATTTCACTATCCCACTCATCGTCAGTCACATTCTTCTCCCCGGCCCTTCTTCTTCTTGCATTCTCCTCTCTTTTCTCGCGTCTCTCCTTCCGCATCTTCTTCTTTCCCTGAATGTCTTCTGCACGGAATGTATCATGTAACTTCTCAAGAATATCACTGTGCTCCTGTTTGATATAAGTTGGTTCAATTCCAACCATTGGCTCATCTCCAACTTCAATGGCAACACTGGTTGAGTAGCCCTTTTTCATGAGTTCCTCTTGGAGAGTATCGGTTTCCTTATCTGCAGTGCCATTGTTTCCCACTGTGGTACTCGTTTGAAGACTATCATCAGAGTTATAAAGTTGTTCTGATGATCTTCAACTGGATTGGAGTTGGTCTGTGCTTGCTCCAGTTTGGATTCCTCTTCTTCTCTTTTCTTCCTTTCAAGTTTGAGCTTGACTTCCGTTTTGATATCGATTCCACGAACAATAATACAACTTTCAACTTCTCTCCTCTCATTATCAAGTTCTTCAAGCTTTACTTATACTTCAAGTATCCCCTTGGAAGCCTCATACGTTTCTGAATCCACCATGGACTTCTTGAGATCTTGGAAGCTCACAGAGATCCCATTCGTGGAATCCAGGGCGCTTTGCATCACCATCAAGCGGAAGACTCTGGTCTTGAAGTTTGTGTATTCAATGAGTTTGAGTCGTTCATGAAGTGCTTCTCTGTCCAATGGTGCCCTCTCTACACATGTGAGAACCTCATCAAAGAAGCGCTTGGAAGTAAGCCCCTTTGGAGATTCACCCGCCAAGGTCTCTTTTTTCAACAGTTCCTTGAAGAGGAATTTTATGGTCGTGTCACATCGTACTAGCTGCTGGCATGGTAGATTCAAATCTGTATCATTGGCGGTTGTCTCTTGAAACAGAGCTTCAAACTCTTCTTCCGCCTTGTCATCATCTATCTTCTTCTTGTTGACCTCCTTCTTCTTCAGCCTGTGATGCTGGAGGAATTGTGAGCTCCACCTCGTCAAACTCTGGCTTTGGAAGAACAACCTCTCCTTCCTACTTGACACGAATGATATGGCCAGTTCCATTCATTGTTGTGCGTAGTTTGTTGGTGCGGTAGAGGTGTTGACCTTGGTTGGTTACTGGCGCAAGGGTGGCTTTCTGATATCGCTTTGAAGCTGGAGCGTTACCGCGAAGCTGGACTTCTAGGTTCTACTAGGAGCTTATGAAGAGACGAAGCTTTCTTTGAGCTTAAGCAATGGGTTTGTTTGATTGTGAGATCAGGAATAGAGCTAAACTACAAATGGTTTCTTGGAATCGAGTCATTAAAGAATTGTCATTAAAAAAAGTGGGAGTGGGCCTTCCAAACAGGAAGCACGCACACACTGCTCCACCCTTAGCAGCCTAGCTGTCACCATCTGTTCTCTTGATGATGTCTTTCACAACACCGCTAAGCTCTGGGAATTCACTGGATATCTTCTTTCCTAGCACGTCTCTTAAGTCCTTCATGGCTATCATCTTACCTCTCAGGTGCTGATTGGCCTTTCGTGTTGTCTCGACAAACTCTCTGGTGTAAACATCTGGGTTTCTTCCATCCTCAACGTATTGCAACACATCCAATGGTATTGGAACATTGTCCAGAGACCTCGTTGGTGGGGACTGGAGTGTTTTCAGATCCTGTACTGTCTTGTTGAGCAATGTGGACAGGTTTTCAATGGAGCCCTCATGGCCCTCGAAGTCGTGGACCATCACTCCGAGCTCAATGAACTTCTGCACGAGCTGGCTGAGTCCATCTTTGGTGTCATCGATGTCAGCTTCTATCTGTGCGGTGTTTGACATGTTGGTGGGTGTAGTGCTTACTGGCGCCTGGATGCCCTGGTGTTTGTATGGTGGACAGAGGTGGACAGAGAGGTGCTGTGCTTGAACAACTGAACTGATCAACTCATCCACACGCGCGACCGCCATTCCTTATATCCTGCGTAATTAACCAAAATTCACCCGAATAGGAAGTCTAGCGCGCCGCAGCCGCCACTGCTTAGCCACAGCGCGCGCCACACCAGCCACAACCGCAGCACACGCCCAAGCCACGGTGGCAGATTCACGGATTTCACGTGAGCAGGTAGAATCACCAGCACAGAAGACCTCACGGGGGCCTACACAGGGAAAAAAAAAATCTGAGCAAGCTTTGTTTTCCTTCCTCTTATCACTCTCTGGACATCTACACTTCTCACACTTGTCTGTGCCCCATCAACCTCCCCTGTTAGACCCCCTTATAGACCACTTGTGTGCCACACTCATTGCCCCCCCACCTCCTCCCCTCCACCACCTCTCGAGCCCAAAAGACGAGCACGATTTTCCACATATTCCACAAAATGACTGCAGAGCCAGAAATCGCCACATACAACATCAAAAACAAGGTCATCTTGACACAAGACCACCTCGACCACTTGAACGAGAAGTTGGCCGACTTATCACCGGAGGAAATCATCGAGTGGTCACTACTAAACTTCCCAGATGTCTACCAGACAACAGCGTTCGGATTGAGCGGACTTGTGACGGTGGACCTCCTACAAAAAGTCAAAGGTGGAGACAAAGTACAACTCATCTTCCTCGACACATTACACCACTTCCCACAGACACTAGAACTTGTTGACAATGTTGATAAGAAGTACCCAAACAAGGTGAACATCTACAAGCCAGTGGGAGCCGAGACAGAAGTTGAGTTCGCTGACAAATATGGAGACAACCTCTGGGAGACCGATGAGAACAAGTATGACTTCTTGGTGAAGGTTGAGCCTGCCCAGAGGGCCTACAAGGAGTTGGACGTCGTTGCTGTGTTCACAGGGAGACGTAGATCACAAGGAGGTGCCAGAAACTCTCTTAAGATTCTTGAGATTGACGAGGCATCAAACATCATCAAGATCAACCCAATGGCAAATTGGTCCTTTGCACAAGTGCTGGACTACATCAAGAAGAACGAGGTTCCATACAACGAGCTCCTCGATCTTGGATACAGATCTGTTGGAGACTACCACTCCACTGTGCCAGTTGCCGAGGGAGAAGATGAGAGAGCAGGACGTTGGAAAGGACGTGCTAAGACAGAGTGTGGAATCCACGAGACGAGTAAGTTTGCCAAGTTCTTGCAGCAGAAGAATAAGATCTTGAGCTCTGAAACCTCTGCATCCAATTAATGACATGTTACTTTACCATTTGTTTGAATACACAATACCAAAATAAACTTGAAAGATTGTAGAGATACGGGCCCTATGGAGTGTTTGCATAGGAGCCGCTCATGTCTTCCACTGATTGAATTGACTGTCAGTAGCCAGCAACGCCTAGGACAGTGACCATAGTCTATGCTCTAAGTCATTGTACGGGACCCGTAGTAACTTGCTCAACTGCTGCCAGCACTTTCCCTCCACAAACCGGGACTTCCCCGTGGCTAGTGCCGGATCGAAGCCCTGAAACTTCCCCGAAGAAGCGGGAAACGGGCGCAGCGGCAGGCGGCTTCTGCACCAAACATCCGCACACCACCCGTTTCCCGTTTCATTCGCGCGCGCCGGCCGCCCACACGCTGAAAACTTCTTAAAATAAACAAAAGTGTTGATCTCGCGGTTCAGAGCCAGACGGCCACCCCTCCTCCCCCTCAACAGAACAGCGCTCCACGGCAACAGATACAAGAACCGATAGGTAAGTCCTCCATTGTGTGCCCCCCATCTGTGCCGCTTGCTGTCCACCGCTTTGGCACACGAGCCGCCCTGTCCAGCCGCCCGCACCGCTGCCCTTTTTTCCTGGCCAACTTTGGGAATCCGCCGCCCCCCCCTTTCATGTGAATGAGATTCAACGCACATACACCCAGGAAGTGCCATTTACCGCTCCAAAAGAGATACTACCAGTGTGATACCAGTGCTCTTGGATGTGGATCGTTGCCTATGGTCCCTTGATGGCCTCCGCTGCCTGATCTTGGCGGATCTACACGTGGCAACCTAGCTTTGTGGTGATAACGCGTTTGTCACTGGTATGCTAGCCGCCCATGGAGCCCCATCACTTCACAACAACACACAGGCCAACAGCAGCAGCGCCATTGTGCACACTTCTGGCTCTTCCTGGATGTTTCTTTTGGTGAATTTTCGAAATCTCAATCAATACCTACTGGCGACGTGCAGAGAGGATCTTGGGGGATCGCATGTGACACACGGGCATTTCATAACAAAACATTTTGATACTAACCAGAACCACTCTAGAATCTATCCGATCTACAAATCACCCGCCTGAATTTTGTTCATCTATATCCATCCCACACCTCAGTTGTATTCCACTCCTTCCCCTGTTGGTCCAAGACTCTCATCGTACACATAACGGCAACAGCAACAGCAACAGCAACAGCAACAGCAACAGCAACAACAACAACAACCAACACACACATATCACATACAGCACAAAATGTCCAACATGCAAACAGATATCAGAAGAAAACTTGTCATCGTCGGTGATGGTGCCTGTGGTAAGACATGTTTGTTGATTGTCTTCTCTAAGGGTACTTTCCCAGATATCTATGTCCCAACTGTCTTTGACAACTATGTTGCCGATGTTGATTTGGATGGACGCAGAGTCGAGTTGGCCCTTTGGGATACCGCCGGTCAGGAAGATTACGACAGACTTAGACCATTGTCCTACCCAGACACTAACGTTGTGTTGATTTGTTTCTCTGTTGACCTTCCAGAATCTCTTTCCAACGTTCAGGAGAAGTGGATCTCTGAAGTTCTTCATTTCTGCCATGGTGTTCCAATCATCTTGGTTGGTTGTAAGGTTGACCTTAGGGAGGACCCACACACAATTCAGAAGTTGAGAGAGGAGGGTACCCAGCCAGTTAGCTCTGCTGAAGGTCAGGATGTCGCTGACAAGATTGGTGCCATCAAGTACATTGAGTGTTCTGCTAAGAAGAACTACAACGTTGATGAGGTTTTCAAGGCTGCCACCAGAGCCTCTTTGATGACCAAGGAGAAGATGAAGAAGAGCTCCAGTGGTAAGAAGAGAAAGTGTGTCATCTTGTAAGGAGATTCTTCATACACATCTAAAGAAAGCTTAACGCTATGAAACCCTCCCCAGCTTATTTTGTTTTGACTCTCACATCTTGTTTTCACCAACCCGTTGTACTTATGCCCACATTGTCTCATCTGATGTGGTGTATGTGCACACCATCCCGTTATGCCATCTGACTCCTTTCTGATTAACTTTTTTTTTAGGTACATGAGTGTTGATATTCCTTTTTTTTTCTTCTCTATCGACACATCATTTTTTTGAGGTCAAGTCAAGTCGTCTTTTTGCTTTGCAGTTTGTTTCCATCCACTTTTTTTCCCCCCACCTATATATATCAAGGCGGTATCTCACATTCTTTTTGTAATAAATCTATATGGTAATTGAGGAAGAGCTGCTGGAGGGCAATTGTTGTAGAGCAGGGTGAACATCTCCATGATCCTAACTACTAGAGCACGGCTCCCGGGCTTCACCATGTGCTTCTATGTTTACGATTGCGAGCCACTTCATAATACATATATATAAGTCCTTACCAAATTAGGAATTGTGACCCATTGACAAGGGTCCTAAGGCGTGCTGTATATCCCTGCCATGGAGATATACACACATATGTTCGTGCCTCTATGCGGGTAGTTCATTGGTACATAGTATGGGGAAAATAGCGTCACGTTTATGGAATCTCGCAAGCTCCGGCCTCATCAACTTCATGCAGGAACTTTTGACCCGTTGACTTTAAAATTATCTTTACAGACAAGTTTTTGGCACTGTTGACGCCAGTTGAGACAGAGAAGTCTGACAAGCCGGTGGGGGGTATATAAAAGTTACGTTCGTACTTGATTTACGAACAGACCCCGAGCGGAGACCCCGAGAGGAAGGGACCCCCCCACCCCGGTATGGGACGCCCGAGTGAAAGGCAGCACATGCATGTGTGTTTAGACAGGGCATGCTCCCCTTGGGTGCTGGAACAATTGATATGTTGGGAAGGTCTTATATATCGGGCTTTTGGTTGTTTTAGGTGCTGCCTTGCTCAATTCGGCGTAGACGTGTTTATGGTCCGTATTTGTCTGTCCTTTGTTGGGAGGCAGATGTAGTAGTGGTTGCAGTGTGTGAGGTTTGCCGCGAGGGTGCAAGTTGCAACATGAAGCTGTCTCAAAGAGGATCCACCAACGAGGATGTCTTACTTGTTCTTCTGTGCGTATTCGCTTAAGGTCAATTACGGGTACTTCTTGACGGTTGTTTGATGAGCTTGATGATGTGGGAAGATCCCGTATTTGGTAAGAGGGAAAGTGTCATACGAACAAACAATATGCGTCTGCGGAGCTGTAGATTTGCCAGTGATTGAGGGAACGAACTCAACGTGAAGCATGTAGGCACTTGACGTGATTGCCATAGATTCAGGCAAGGTCTTACGTACTTGAACTCTATTGGAGTAGACAGCGAGGCTATGTCTAAAAGAAGAGCCGTTGTGTTCGACATGAGCAGCTCAAATTCTACGTTGGGCAACCGGCTACTAGTCTTGTGTAGATCGAATTGCACGACTGGAGCACAATTTTCGATCGAGAATCAAGCAGCTGATGGTCTCTCCAGCGACACGTTGAGGCTTAAGAAACACACCCTTTCAATCCCTTCGAGTGTCATCCGCCTGGACGAATACCACCACCAAACAACTAAAATTGGGGGGAGAGCACCAAGGGGAAGCGTTGTTCTTTGGGCCTAAGCGCGCGGGCAGTAGTTTGTGTACGACGAAGCTAACCACGGATGGGCTCCAAGCTCGAGAATGTGCGCCTGAGCGTGTGATCATCTGCGGACGCTGGCGTCTTACGTCAACGCTGAGATCTTTTACGTAGTTGACAGAGCCTGGTCTATAGCACTAGAGTCCATATGAGATCTAACTGCCTGAGTTTCTATCACCAGATCCCGCCCAGATCAACTTCCCGCTTTTAACTTCTGACCCTGAGAAGGGGAAGGGGAGCCTCGTTGTGGGAACTTGCCAGGGAAGGGCTTGTGGCAAGGGAAAAGAAAAGGTTGGTTGCAAGTTGTGAAAGTTTTGGGGCACCGGCCATGCGCCAATTCACGACGTGGATGCACCATGCGGCGGCATTGAACTAAACCCATGCGTCCACTTGCACTTGAGCCACAACAACGGTGTGCTGTCACAGCTCATCCGCAGGCACCGGCGCCATGGCTGTTTGGGTGAAGTTTGGGTTCGTTCACTTCCTTGCCCCCCTTGGGCATTCTGCTGCTCGGGGCTGCCCGCGCTATCTTGCAACACACAGGAGAATCGTGCTATCCAGCCACAGAAGCACAGAACTTGGCGTTGCTGGGAAATTTTAATGCTGCCTACTCACTCACCGAGAGGTTCTCCGTTTTTTTTGTTCAAGATCGGCCTCCCAACCCCCCCACAGGCTCCAGCTTTGAAGAGTAATTGTGAACCCTGGGCAGGAGAGAATGGGCAACTGGGCAGGTGGAGAGACCAAGGCACAGCTGCTATGTATACACCACGTTCGAGGGCATCATCACATCATGGCCCCATGACCCAGTTGTCAGGGGCGCCAGCTGCCTACCGCATCAATAATAGACACATGCGCATCGCTTTTGCCCAAAGCCCCAGGCTTCATATATCATGTGGGTACCTAAATTATCGGATGAGCCGGTGATAGATCGAGAAACGGGCACCCCTGTACCACCGTTGTCTTCTGGAAGCCATGTCTCAACCACCCATGTAACAAGGGTGAAATAGAAGCTGAGACAAGCTGGAAAGCACAACAGCCCCTGAGACCATACATCACTCCTTTCAATTGGAAGGTTGTTCAACCTGGATACATGACTAATTGAAGGAGGCAAGGGAACGGCTTAGCTTGGGGGTTTGTAAGCTACGGCCGAGAGAGATCGATGCACCACCACCACTTCTCTATAGCAGAAATTTTTTGCTCAAAGGTGTGTATGCACGGGAAACATGGCTCAACATAGCTTCGATGTGCATTTTTTCTCATCCTTAGGCAAAAGTCAGGGGTTGTCTAGAACTGCACATATGAGTCCAGCTCAATGGGTTCAAGGTTGAGATGGATGCTTCCGTTTGACACAAACATGTCTAAGATTATCTGCCACGCCTGTTCTTTCTGTAGAAGTGGTAGATATGGCATAGTGCTCTGTGAGACGATATCTAAGTCTTGTAATTGATCTAGGGAATGGTGGTTGGTGCTATTTATGTCGTTGATAATGACGGGTGATTGCAAAAGCTCATCTACACAACACAATGCACAATGCACTCATCTAGGCCGCCAAAACCAATCCTGAAACCATCTATGATCTCAGAGTCGGAAGGTTTTAAAACAATTGACTCTTGAGTGTCTTACCTGCCTCTCAAGTGGCACGTCTCAGTGTTCATGGATCCATGGATCAGATCTCGAATGGTCACGAGTCACCAGCTCTCATTGGCACCCATGGACCGTATACACCCTGGTACTTCATAACTAATCATGAGTGTAATCCATGCTCATAAGTATACTTGTACACCCTCTCCAGCCACTCCATAGTCTGCACAAATTTTGATGTCTCAAGTTAAGGTATAGAAACAAAAAAAAAAGACCAAGGGGCAAGGGATCGATGATGATGATGATCGGTCGTTGTGTAAAGATACGCGTAAACCCCAGAATTTGGATTGATCGGCCATGCTTGGATCGATTGTCTTCATGATCGAGGGCTTCCAGGGCAAAACACACACAAATCTTTTGCCAGGTGGTATAACCATGGAATACATTCTCTCGAAGTCCGATTGACGGTCTATCAACTTGCGAAACGTGTGGATTGGTACTGTAAGTGCACAGCCACCATTCTAGTAGTACGTCTTATCCAACAAATGAACCGAGGGCGTTGCAAATCGTCATCGTGGGTGCAATTTGTACGTAGAGGGCCCCAAGGGTACCAAAGCCCCCCAGATTGCAGGCAGCTCAACAAGAGCCATCAGGGAAGTTACACATGGCCAACGCTTGTGCCCAGCGAGGGATCTGCGGTTCTCTCGGGATTACAGGCCCGTATTAGAGGGTCTTCAGACGCCTTGTGTGGTGGGTGTATGGCGAACAGGGGCAGGAGCACAAGGTGGTGAACAGGCAGGATACCCTGGTTACAAGAGAGAAGGAGAGAAGTTACTCAGATGTCTATTTCCGGACCCCATATCCACGGGGGTTGGGCTCCCTGGTAGCCACAGACGCGTCGCATGCACCCGTGCGCCACCGTTGGCCGTGGTGCGTGGGCGCGTGTCTCGGGGGGAGAAAGTTGTGTGGTTTGGTGAGCTCATCTCGTCTCTTCTCGTTGCAAATTGTAACCGTCAACGCTAAAAAGGATGTGCAGAACGGTCCAGGGTGCAGGTCCGTCCTCTGCTGTGGTGGTCGAGGTCTAGGGTGTGGAGTGTCCAGAGCTGTGGGCTGTCTAGACCGGTGATCTGTGTCCAGGCGAGCTCATCGTGGGCTTCTCATCTTTTACTTCTGGCTCTACTTCTAGTTCTGATTGGTGATTGTATGGGCACTTCACTGGGATAAAGTTTTTCTTTCCAGGCACTTCACTGGAATAGAATTTCCTTCCAGGCACTGCAGAAGCTTGTCTGGACCAGTATTTGCAGTCAACAAGTTATGGAAGGATCAGACGATGCTTGCAAGTTGCAAACTTGACAGCTCTCCGGCTCTCGAGATCCTAGATCTATGTGCAGCGAGCCATGGAATTTGGTATAACCTGGCATAGCCTCAACTCGGTGAGCATAGAGTTCCCACCTGAAATCGATAAACGTACAGAGCAGATGAGCTTGTTCCCTGCTCCTGAAGATCCCCTCCAGCACTACACCCAGGGCACACACGGGGTGGTGTAGATGAGATGTTCTCGCGCAAGACGGCCATGGCTCTGGAGAAGCGGTGCCTCGTTCCTCAACCTAAAAAGCCACGGGATTGGAGGGCTTCTGCTCTTTTCCCTTCGTTCTCCACCTTGTCCCTGCCTGTGCCCGGTGAACAAGTCTGGTGCTTCCTTAGCGTCCATTCGTTCTCTCCCAGAAGTTAGAAAGCCAGAACCTTCCATCTTTGAGGTCCGGAAACAGATGGAAAACCGAGTGCGTACGTGACGCGCGCAGCTCATCCAAGATCGCTACCTCGGGCGTATGTGGGAGGGCCTGGGTGCTGAGCCATAGACTCGCAAACCGGGGGGGGGGGGGGGGGGGGCCACAACCGTAAGCAGT
>JAKUBT010000102.1:0-13293 GCA_030563305.1 Petasospora maesae
GCGGCGCTTGTCCACTGAGAGTTCACTAGGTGGCCTCTTCGTCGGGTCCTTCTTGAACTCCTTATCCACCAGCTTCTGCACAATGTCTTTAGCACACTCCTTGACGGCGGTGTGCCCAATCTGCTCCTCGTACTTCTTGATCATGTTTGGAATGTGTTCTGCGAAATGGCGCTTCCATCTCTTCTGGAACTCCTCTTCAGAAATAGGACCCGGTGTGGATGACTTGGATGCTGGTGATGAAGAATGAGGTGAGTGGCCCTGTTGTCTCCTTCTTTTCTCCTCCTCTTTCCTCAGTCTGTGTCTCTCTTTTCTGGCAGCCTCCTCCTTCTCCTCAGATAGCCTTTTTTGTTCAGCCTTAGTGGCTTCCTCAATGATTTGCTGTAACATGTCAGACTCCTTTTTCTTCTTCTCTTGCAATACTTTCTCTCGTTGTCTCTGTTCCTCCGCTTTATCGGCCTTGATTCTCATCTGCTCTCTGCCTTGTTTCAACTTCAGCTCCTCTTTCAAGCTTGGCTTTGTCCAACTCGTCTCATTGGTGAGTTCATGGAAATAGTAAACTTGCCCATCATCAGCAGTCACAGCAAACCAATGCATTGGCAAATCATCGTCTTTGAAAACTTTTAGTTTGGGTGTATGGTTACTCTCGTCTGTATCTTCACGACTTCCACGGTTTCTGCGCTCGTTGTAATTGACTTTTTGCACTTTGGCGTTGGGGTCTTTCTTCCTGATACGCGTGTACTCTTTGAACCCGGCCCACATCTCCTTGAGAGTCTCACACTCTTCCCTGATCTCAAATGACTCGGTCTTCTTCATGAGGTCATCCACCACTGGTACAATACCAGCTTTTTCCAAGAGGTCTTTGGACACTACCCATTTTGTCAATATCTGCAACATCCTTTGCACGAGATCGTCGTTAACGTCAAACGAGTTCTTGTTCGACTTGTCAAATGAGAATCTCAAGATACGGGCAAATGCCTGGAATCCATGCTTGTACTTGAAACTCTCCACAATTGCCTCTGAAGACAGTTCAATTCTTTCAATAAGCTTGGAGACAATCAATGAGTCCTCGGCCTGGAGAATAGCAGCAACCAAAGATGTGGTCTCGTAGATATCCACCGGTGTCATCTGGAGTTGTTCCAAGTATGCGGCATTGACGTTCTCTGGCTTGAGCCCTTTGGTTTGGAGATGTTTCAAGAATGCCTGTTCGTCTTCCACTGATGATCCAAGAGCGTTGGAGATACTCTGTGGCAAGAGAGATGCGGCGTCAGTTTGGGTCTTACCACCAATCACACCAATACAGTTTGGTTCACCACAGTAACATGGCTGAGCATTAGCACCGTAACGGTCAACGTTATAGTTAAATGTCAACTCCTCTCCTTCGAGGACTCTTCTCTTGGTGAAGATACCCATCTTGAGCTTGTCGCCAACGACCCACTTCTCCACGTAACAGTTTGGGTTACACGAATGGTTACAGAATCTCCCCAGGGATCCCTTCTGTGTGGCATCGATGAACTCTCCCTTTTGCAACATCATGAAGTAGAAGTGTTTACGTCCCTGTTCGTCATATTCGAGCATTCTCTTTCTGAATGATTTTTCATCGATGACCTCTCCAATGTATTCGTACACGAACGAGTCCGGCTCCAAGTCTGTATCGACACGGACACCGTATCCCTTCTTCTGAGTCTTGAAAATGGTGATGTCCGCGTACTCCTGTCTCTGGAATCTCTGATTGCCACAGTCATTGCCACAGGACGCGTCAGAGCCGTTCAGACACTCAATCTTCGTGCCCCTGTTGATACAACTCTCATCGGAACATGCAATGTTGTCGCCATTGTCATCCACCTCCTCTGAGCACACACAGGTCATATGGTCCTTCTGACCAGAGGATCCAATGTGCTTGTACTGGTACGTGCATGCGTCCAATTCGTCATACTTCGAACGGGCCTCCTGTGTCTTGTCCTCGAGATCGAGGAAGAGGTGTGTGTCTTGCGGGACCTCGTTCCGTTGGAGTTTGCGTCGCTGCAGACGCTGGTCCGATTCGAGCTGTTCTTGCTCTGTGAACTGCGGTATCACGTCCTCGGAATCTGAGCGTTCTGTATCGCTCATTGTTGCTGAGTTTTCCGCCGTTGCTTGTGATTGTTCCGTTGATGTTGGCGATGTTGATGTTGATGTTGACGGTGAAGTTTCAGAGCGTCGAGGTTGTTCGTTTTGTTTGTCGCGGTCACTGGCGATGGCGATGACGATGCGATACAGCTGCCCACACACTCAATAGCCACACATTTGACACTAAGACATCACACTATCAACACAGGAAAACACCACCAGAATGAGCAGGCCTCGTTTCGTGTTCCCGGTTCCTCCCAGGGCGACTTCTCCAACGGAAATCAAGGGCGTCCCGGGTGCCATCCAGCAGCACTACTTCGCCACACGGCCCGGACCACCAGCAACACTGCACACCAACAAATGGTTCAGGTGCACCTTCTTCCCGGCAAACCACATGCTCTCCATCTTCAGAAAGAGCTCTCCAGCGATGCGTGTCAAGTACTTGTACGGGAACACCGTGTTCAACGAGTTCGATGTGCCCACGAAGGTGAAGAACCACTTCCATAAATCCACAGACCCCTTCGACTTCTCCCATGTGCGTGTGGAGACAAGGAGACTCTATCGAGAACTCATGTGGAAGCACTACACCAACGTGGATGGTCTTTATGTCTTTGATGTCACAAGAGTTCCCAAGACCGCTGGGGACCGAAAAGAAGTCAGTGAGCTGATGTCTTTAACGATGAAGAAAGTGCTCTCCGTCAACTGGGATGCAAAGACCGAACAGGCCAATGCAAGAGTCAATTGGAAGCGTTTCACAACCGTTTTGGAAGAATGTGAAATCGAAATACCCGTTGGATTTGAGACATTGGGACAAGGCACGAAGACCAATAATAAGCAACCAGCCAAGAAACCAAAACAGAAGAGCTCAACAACACCGGTTGATTTAACTGAAACTATCAAGAAGAGTAAACTCACATGGTGAAATCCAATAAACCCACAAATCTCTAGTAATGACCCACGCATACACTCATGGACTAATGATCATAACGCATAAAATTCAAACTCTAATACAAGGCAACTAATCACCAATCCTTAACTAACCCACTAATATCCTTCCCAGCCAATAACGCCTCCATAGCAGCCTCAACTTTCCCAAACACAACAAGGTCACAACCTGATGGTTTTCCATTGTAGAACAATCTCTTAACATTGGTCTTTACTTCTTGTTTGCCCTTTGACATCACAATCTCTTTGATCTCCCTAGCACGCAGTGGGACATAGATCGTTCTTGAGTTGTTGAAGCTGTTCAAATCTCTCTTCATCGTGGATGCAAGTTTACCATCAACATCGGACATCAATGGACATGCTTGCATTTGGAACTCTGGAATGAACTCGTTCACATAACCACATAATGGTGGTGGTGTCTGTTTGAGACACGCCTTGGATGGTGATGAATCGTATTGAACGTCAAGTACAGTCACAGGTTTGAACTCATCCGCCTTATATGCAACTTCCAAGGGTCCATCTTTGAACAAGTCGAGACATTCAGAGTGTGTGCTGTTTAGCTGCTGTCTTGGTGACTCGTGTGTATGAATCCCATATATCGTGGAAGTGGAACGATCAATGTGTGGAAGACGTGGAACGCCAGAGTACTTTTTCAGTGAGTTGACTTCATTGATGGAGAAACTTCGAGGTAGTGACAGGGGGAATGGGATTGAATTTGATGGAGAATTAGATGGTAACGTTGTTGTCGTAACCGCTGAGTCATTTGATTTGGAAGTGGTGATTGCATACCCTGGTGTTGTTACCGTTTGAGAGGAGGTTGCATTCCAAGGATACTCATCGTATTCCGCTGTAGGCGATGGGGAACGATAAGATGAAGATGGCTGTGACGATGTTGCTGATGTAGATGTTGAATCTGCTGAGTTTTTCCAGCTCTGTAGGAGTGAAAAGCCACGACTTAGGGAATTTGAGAAGGAATTGTGTGATTGTAGTGATGATGATAGGTATGCCATTGATTGGGATGTGGAAAGTGGTTGGATGGAGCTCGAACGGCTTGGAGTGATGACTTGTGGTGTGGCAATAGACCGTGATGGAGTTGTAGGAATTTCCCATCCTTTATTGAATACAGATGGTGTTGGTGGTGTCAATTGCTTTGGCTCATCCTCTGTTGTGGTCTTTGGTTCCACGGTTTCCGATAAGTCCTCCTGTCCCTTCTCCTCCTCCACATTCTCCGCATCTTCAACTTGAAAATGAAGATCATAAGGGAGGACACCTGAAAGAATGAATATGAGCTTCTGTGCCACTATTGGATTCGTGGCCAATATCACAACGCGAACAAGTTCATCGCTGTAGTCACGACGAACCAACTGATGTTTTAAACGTATCACAGTGGTGAGCAATGTGATAAGGAATTTTGTGCCTGTTGATCCCTGTCTGGCACCATCTTTCATTTCGAGCCAGTTATGGATCTCATAGCACCAATGGTTGAACATGGCCTTGCTTGAGTATGTGAGTCCAAGTAACAATCTCGGTGTAGTCACGAGGTTTCGTACACTTGTAGTGAGCTGTTTGAACAAGATGGCCAATCCAAGGTTCTTCTGACCAATGGGTGTGTCTCTTTCAATGTGGTCGGTAATGAATGTGGATTTGATCAAGTCCATGTATGCGGTGACATGATCCCAATTAGCGAGTATCGTTTCGCTAAAGTCATCTTTGGACACCGGAACAACGATACCAATGGCGAACACTTTCTTTTGCGCCTTGAAGTACCTCGTGATGATCATAGACGCGGTAAGGTCTGGCAACTCTTCCAACGTATGGATCTTCCACCTATCTCCCACGGCAAAGTCCTGATGTATGGGGTTTCCGAACATGAAGTCGATGAGTTCCTCCGCGGAATGACGATACCGTAGCTTCTGTGTGTTGGGTCTGTCAAAGTGGTGATCCTTCGCTGAGTCGAAGAAGACCTTGTAGTTGTCCTTTTGGAGGAGCTGGCCTCTGTCCTGAACCACGATCATGCGGAACTTGAACTGGTCGATGTCTGTGTATCCCAGGTGATTGGGTGTGCCGTAGAGCACTGTTCTTGAAAACGTGTCCTCGTTGTTGTATGCGGCGACACGCTTTTGGTTCAGCTGCTGTTGCTGTTGCGGTAGCTGTGCATCCGGAGGTGGTGATGGAGGTGAGTGCAGAGAGAGAGCAGACAGCCGCCGTGTCAGCTTGTCGCCCTTCTCGTGCTGGAGCAGCCTGCCGAGCATCGTCGCTGGAGCCTCCTTCCTGGTCCTCGGTCCTCAGATCGGCCGCTGGAATCGGTGGGCTGGCGGGTGCTGCTTGGTGGTGGGTTTGATGGCGGTTCCTGCCCGCTGTTTAGTGCGAAGTTTGGTGGCTTTTGCTGGTGGTTTTAGTGCTGGGTGGCTGTTGTTGTTGAGTGTGAGGTGTTTAATGTGTTGATGATCGTGATCATGCTGTGTTCACGCGCGGCTGATAGCAGTCACGTGACTTCTGATATCTGTAAGCGAAGTCTGGAACCTTTTCTTGCGCAGCGTCTGGATTCTAGGAATTTGCTCCAGGTTTGAGAATTGTATTTGTTCGGTGTTTTCGCTTCTCTTAAATGGCATATATGTGTGCATCTGGGGAGCGTCTTCTGTCTATTAATACACACTCGTTTAGCGCTGTAGCTGGCTCGTTCCCTCGTTCCCCACTGGATCCGCGAGCAGCTTCGTGTCTGGCCTTGCACCTGAACATGTTCGTAAACACCGCTGACTGCGTGCCAATTGAACTATTTAAACTGACCGTGATGCTCTCGTGTCCCCATGCCACTCGTTATCCCAAGTAAGGGATACAGACATAGCCAATGTCCCTTGAAAAGTTCATCTCCAACGGCCATGCACGCAGGGCAGGTGGTGTCGAGAACTACTTCTGCATTCTCAAGAGACGGAAGATATACAAGTCCTTCTGTCTCATTGCCCGATTCAACAGGCCAGTGAGCGACAATGAGCTTGCCAAGGCACTGAGGTTGATGGTTCTCAAGTACCCCATGCTCGCTGTGTCTGTGGTGACCACTGATTGGTCTGATCTCACCAAACCCCACCCCACACACGATTACATCAAAGTAATGGATTCACTCACATTGGAACAGGTCCTGTTCACGATTCCAGAGGAGATTCGTAACAAGCCTAAGGAGGAGTTATTTGCTGAGTTGAACAAGATTGACTGGCCATATGAGAAAGAAACGCCGACCTGGAAGATTGGTCGTTTGGACGCCCAAACACTGGTCTACTTCTCCAACCACGTCTGTTCAGATGGAGTGTCTGCGAAAAACTTTGTCCATGAGCTCCAATATCACTTCAACACCCATTCCCAAGAATCTACTCCAGAGCACCTTTTGAACTACGAAGATGACTACACCTCTTTGCCAAAGTTACCGCCAGCTATTGACGGTGCAATTGACTACAGCGTCCCATGGAGACTCCTTCCTAGACATCTCTTCAACGTTGCAGTGATCCAAAACCTATCATACAAGACAGTTGTCTCCAAAAGAACTGATACTCATTCATACAGAACCATCAATATTCCACCCAAGACACTCACAGTCCTTTGCGCTGCACTAAAGAGTGAAGGTATCACACTTTCTCCATATATCAACACTGCATGGCTTGAAGCCTTCACTTCAACATTCCTCGAATCCGACCATTCATGGTTGAAACTCACAGACTTCTCCGTCCCTTGTGATTCTCGTCAATACCTCAAGGGCGTTGATGATGTTGACATCTTCAAATTTGGAGCCAATACATCCGGTGGGCACCACTACTACCCACCTGCAAGATCCCACGACTGGACAAGCATTAAGAATATCAACAGTTTCTACCAAAGATCTAAAGACTCTGGTAGATTTCTACATGGACTTGGATTCATAATCTCTCCAATGATTGAGAAACATGCCAATTTGGATAAGATCATTGAAGAGTCCCATATCAACATCAAACGGACAGCAGCGGTGATGTCAAACATCGGCGTATTGAACGAAGTCGATGGAGAGTATCAACTTGAAGATCTATTGTTTGTTAAAAACTCTGGTGGATGTCAATTTTCCTTCTCATTGGCTATCATTACCATTAAGCTCGGTGGGTTGAACTGTGTGGTAAGTATGGCTGAAGGAGCCGCCTCTTTAGAGCAGTTTGATGAATTGATCCAGAAGTTTGAGAGAAACATCTTGAAGATGGCACAATAATACACTTTTTCACTCCAAATGCATTAGATCACAATTAATCGGTAAAGTAGCGAGACACCATAGCCCTAAGCTCAAACACGTGTGTCCCCTTACCAGGAATTTCAAGGGTTACCCTACCTTGCCGGCCACCTCCACGAATTTTTCTCTTCACTTTCCTCAGTGCTCCTAACACTCCACACACGCCTACCCCTTCTTTTCCCCTTCTCCATTGTACCAGAACTCGTATTATTGTAGGGTGCCAGTGACGTTTCAGGCTGGTCACTCTCTACAACGGGTTCGAGAGCAAAGAGATTTTCAGACTTGGTTCCTCCAAGGAGTTGACGAGTGTCCTACGACGGCCAACTCTTTTCAAATTGGGACCCGACAATATATGAATGGTGTGTTAATTCAAGAGGTTTATCGAACGATGTAGGGCGCTTGGAATCTCGGATTCCGAGATGCAGCTCGAGGTATCATGGTTCCATCTGTTGGAAGTTAGCATCTGTCTCGGGGACCATCAGATCACCATCATCAACTTCATCATCATCGCCATGTTGTGTGTGTCCCACAACGGGGATCCGCGGCCGCGCATATCACCACCGATGTGTCTCTGAAACCACTTGCTGTCCCGGAGCAGTGGCAGAGACGGGTACTTTGATGGATGATCTGTGTACAGTGTTGGGTAGGGATGCTCTAGGGATTATTTAGAAGCGAATTGCAGTTGTTGCTGGGCGGTTAAATAGGGATTCATATGGAACGTCGTGCCATCCTCACGACCAGCACCACTATTATCAGGACATCGGGACAAGGAGGTGGAAGTTGATGAAAAGTGAACATGTCGAGCCATATTTCATAACTTCTTGAGCTTTTACCCTTAACATGTCTTCTTCAGGATGCGCGAGTTACCACATTAGGAACGGTGCTCCCTCTGAACTCTATTGGCTGGAGAATTCATTTGACACCATAGCTATGTGTCAAGCTTAATCATAGGGGAGAGTCAATCGGTAGCCGGCACACTCTATTTTTGGCAAATGTCCCATGGTGTCTTTCTACTCGCTTGTGTATTGTGCCGTTGATGACCTACTGTGCGCTGCATTATCTGTGTTAGTGCTCGCATCATTTGCATTATCAGCGGTACCCCAAGCTATTGTTGCTACGCAGCGCAATAGGATACGAACAAACCCCTTTCCACCGCGTTCCTCTGGGCACTGGGCGGTCAGCTTGTGGAAATACATCATAGCTGAACTCGCCTTTATCGTGCGTGTACCTTTGTCCCTCGGAACTTTTTCTGTCGTTCTCTTCGAGATTCATACTGTGTGGCTGGGTAAGGTTATGAGGCGCGCACAACCGAAGGACAAGTCCCGAAGGTTAACTTACGACTGAGTTCCAGAAGAGGTTAGGATAACGTTGTATACTGGACAGTTTGCAATATACAACGTGCATGATGGGTTATATGCGTGGTCTATTAAGATGGCGATGGAACTTGAGTGCAACGGTGCATCCCAGCCGCACATAGCGCATTGTAGGGGTCTTCTAGAAGGCCTCATGAGACACGCTCTCTTTCTAGAACGCAATTTGCCACGGGTTCCTCGGGTGTACGTTTCAGATAAACTCAAAAGCTGAAGTTTCACGGGAACCTTGGTGCTTGCATTGTTTCCCCTCTTGTAGATGTGTGGTGCCGATTGAGGGTGTGTGATAACCACGCAGTAGGCGCTAGACAGAAACGCCGAATAAAACTGGAATCAGGATTTATCTGCGAAACAATTGCCACTTTCTCTGTCCTCTTCATCTACTAGACATACTCTTTCACCCTCATAGTGATCAATTACCACCATAGAGTATGTCAAGCAGGGAAACAGGAAGCTCACAAGCGTCCTTCACGACGTCATCCCCACCAGGGGGCGGGGGAACATCCTCCTCTCCGCAAACCTCTGGAAAGAGCCATATACCACCATCAGAGCAGCAAAATCAAAAGCAGCATGAGAAGAAGCAGACGCAGAAGAGTAAGAGCACACCATCAAGACCACTTGCAGCTCATGTGCGTACCGGGTCGTCCAACGCGTGCTACACACGCTCGCAAAAGTTCAACTTCTTTGGCAGCTGGGACTTCCAGCCCGGAGAGACCATGCCCATCTCCCAGAGCGAAAAGGATGAGGTGCTGGCGACGTACCAGGAGGGCTCCACAGTGTACGACCACACTCGATACGGCGGTGACCTGAGCGACGATGAGCTCCAGATCCTCGAGCACGACCCCAGCGAGCGCATCAAGACCAAAGGCGGGCGTGTGGTGTCACGTGCGGAGAAGAAGGCGGCACACAAGGAGCGCTGGACGGTCACCGTGTCGTCTGCGCAGAGGAGCCCCTCGTCGTCCAAAGAAGCGGTGCACGAGGAGCAGTTCGTCAACATCCCGGCCATCTTCAGGAGCAAGGAGGACCGTGCCGAGCGTGGAGAGATCTCGGTGGACAACAGCAGCAGCACTGGCAGTGGCAGTGGCAGTGGCAGCAACAGCGATGTCGTTGTACCTCAGCAGCGCCCGTTCCTGGATCGCCTCAAGAACCGCTACCACAGGGCCAACGAGTACTTTGAGCGACACAGAACACTGAAGTGGATTGTCTTTGCCGTCACGTTGATAGTTTCCGTGGTGTGTCTGATTGTGCTGCCGATGGGCGCAAAGGTGGCGGACTGGTTCGACCACAAGACGCCTACACAGATCACCGTGTACGAGCGACTCACAGACTACGTGTACCCAACGCTCTCGGCCATTCGCACCAGCCTGGTGGACCCAGACACGCCGGAATCTGCCCTGAAGAGAAGCTCGATGAACGGCGAGGAATGGGACCTGGTGTTCTCTGACGAGTTCAACGCGGAGGGCCGCTCTTTCTACAAGGGCATGGACCAGTTCTGGGAAGCGGTGGACATCCACTACGCTGCTACAGAGGATCTCGAGTGGTATGATCCAGACGCTGCCACCACCAATAGAGGCGCTCTACAACTCAAGATGGACTGCTTCAAGAACCACGATTTGTTCTACCGCTCAGCGATGCTTCAGTCCTGGAACAAGATGTGCTTCAGAGAGGGGATCCTAGAGGTATCTGCCAAGATGCCTGGCTCGGCATACACTGCTGGTTTGTGGCCTGGTATCTGGACTCTTGGGAACTTGGCAAGACCAGGTTACTTGGCATCCACAGATGGTGTCTGGCCTTATTCATACAACGAGTGTGACGCTGGTATCACCGCAAATCAGTCACAGTCTGATGGACTCAGTTTCTTGCCCGGCCAGAGACTCAACAAGTGCACGTGTAAGGGAGAGGACCATCCAAACCCGGGAACTGGCCGTGGTGCTCCAGAAATTGATTTACTTGAAGGTGCTCACGCTAGAAGTTTTGACAGTGATGTGCAATTTGGTGTTGCTTCTCAAACGTTCCAGATTGCTCCAATGGACATTTGGTATCAACCAGACTACGACTTTGTCGCATTGCATAACATCACCAAGTCCAACATTGGCTCATACTTGGGGACACCATTCCAAGAGATGCTGAGTGTTCAAACCACAGTTAATGAGACTTGGTATGAGAATGTGGTCGATTCAGAGCATCCAACACAGAGACTTGATCAAGAAACCCACTTCCAGAAGTACAGCGTGGAGTACCTCAGTTCCCAAAAGGACAAGAACAACAACTACATGAGATTCTTCCTCGGTGATGAGCCAACTGCCACAATCAACGCACTTGCATTACATCCAAATGGTAACGTTGGATGGAGAGATGTTCCAAAGGAGCCAATGTCCATCGTCTTCAACTTGGGTCTCTCCACGTCTTGGTCTATGATCCAATGGCTCAACTTGATCTTCCCAGTGACTTTTGAGATTGATTATGTGAGATTGTATCAGCCAAAGGGTCTGAAGGACTCGCTCACTTGTGATCCTAAGGATTATCCAACTACCGACTACATCAATGATCATCTTAATGCCTATATGAATCCAAATTTGACCTCGTGGGAGATGGCTGGATACACCATGCCCTCGCACAAGTTGACTTCGGATAAGTGCTGAGTTGAGGGGAAGATGAAGATCATATCATACGCTAAGGATCATACTCGTGAGTAGTTTAATGCCACTATAGTACATCTATAACTCATTTCGTAGGACTAGTGCTGGTTGATAGATTTGATTGGAGTCTAAAACAAGCGAGGGTCAACCGCAGGACAAGGCGAGTGCGAAGGCTAGCGCGGTATTCCTTATATCTATCATATCGGAATGTTTTAAGGCCCTAGTATATATAATAAAGTGTCCTCTTTGTAATGGTGTCTTTTTCCTGGTGTATTTGCGGCGATTAAGGAAGCTATGAGAGATTAAAGATTTGCTATCTCCTATGAAATGGAGTGAGGTTCAGCATATTGAACAGTTCAGTCAAAATTCACCATTTTCAATCAAAATTCCCGCTATAAAGCAGCCATTATTTGAGGTCCAAACCACTGCGTGCGAATAGCACATAGAGATAATATATAGATGTTCAACCCCAATAGTCTTCAAGCTGCGCTGTTTTTGAATCCAATGAATTTATTCAACGCGTTTTTACTATGGGCCAGCGAGCGCGTCAGAGGGTGGAGGTACGGGTGCTCGGGAAAAACCGCACAGAGAGATGAAAGGCCCAAACACCATACAAAATCCGCGTCAATGTGCTCTATAAAATAACTTTTTCAGGGTTATAATCTTCCAGAGCACTACTCATTCCAAATTTCAAATCCTGGGGCAATTGGAGACCAACTGAAGGCGTGAGACCAAAACGCTAGGCTACGGGGGAACCCCTCGAACCCCACATCCTAGCGCTGTCACGGCTCCCTAGCGCTCGGACTTGGAATGCGGAGGCTGCCAGATTTTTGCAAAAATTGGAGGGGTTGGCCCTTATCCTCGACCGTCTGGAGCACAACAACAACACACACTGGCGACCAGGGTAACAGTGATATCCAGAACAAGTGCTTTGTGTGTCATATAAAGTGCCTATACTCAGATACTGGGGGGTCTACTGTCCGGGTGTGCCGCTATGGGTGGGGCATTGACACCACCAAAACAACGAGGAGCAACAACTTCAGCTTCTCCTTTTGTTAAGAAAAGTTTCTCATATCAGGAATTTAGAAGCGTAATTGTCAAGAGAATTTTCAAAGCTACCAAATGAGACTTGGTTTGAGGTCAATATGCGCCCTTAATTCTGATATCCTCCAATTTTGTTGCCCATCGAGGGTCGTCGCGCACCCCCCGAAACACGCTATCGCCACCCTACACACCGCCAATAAGCAACTACAGGGCTCCAGGAGTTGAGTGCGTGGGATCTAATGACAGAGTATCCAAAGTGGGTGTCAAAATGGCCGCCTTGAAATTTCATGAAGAATGGTGGTAAGGAAAAGGTCCGGATCATACTGAGGAAGGCTGGAGCTGGCCTTATGCACGTTCATGCTGGTGTGGTCTTCTCATCCTCCTTAATAGTTATATGGATCTTTCGTTTTTGTGTCACTTCCTGAGTTCTCCAACTCCGAGGGTTACTGTAGGGTAACCTCTATGGTCTCTTTGACACGTTTTACTGATTATTTGGTGCTCAGGATGAGCTTATGGTGTCGTTTCAGAAGCCTATGGAGTAAACGAGAGGCGGAGATTTGATATATGGCATCAAAATACCATGGTACCTACTTGAATTTGGAGATATGGGGCATAGGGGGTCAAAGGATCGGCGGTGATTCGTTTTTGTGTCACTTTTTTGTTCAAATTTCCAGTACCCCAGGGGTCCCCCGCATGCGGATTCTGGAGTCTGCCACAAACACCACGACAGATATCTTGACGCTTCACCCCACATTTTCGGCTTTCTGCCCCACCATTGTTGGGAGTACACTTCTCCATGGCAACAAGACTCACATCGGAGCACCTCATCACTCTTTGCCGGCCTCTCTTTGGTACACATCCCACTTTTTTTTCTTTCATCGCCAAGAGTGTGCCATCGGCGGAGTGTTACCATGTCAGCAGCACCACTTTCAAACTCCCATCCACACCA
>JAKUBT010000103.1:0-12083 GCA_030563305.1 Petasospora maesae
GTGTTAAGAACAAGACTATCGACTATGCCAAAATTGCAGTCATTGTGACGTGTTTCAAACTCTCCATCTTGGTCCAAAATTGCATCAATGCTGTCTCATTTGATGATAAGGGTCTACTCACCAGATATGCCAACAAGCTCTTGCAATTCTCACGTTCGGATATGAGGGCCACAATTCCTGCATTGCAGACACTCATCTTGTTACACCAAATGAAGAGAATTGATCCAACAGATGGAGATGGTGGTGATTCGAGCAATGGAGTGATGTTGTTCAAGACTGCAATCAACATGGCCATCTCATTGGGTCTTCATAGAGACATTGACAAGTTGTATGCAACTGAGAAGGCTGGTATCAGAGAACTACTCAAATCTATTTGGAAATTCTTATACGCTGAGGATTCACTCTTGTCATTTTTCGTTGGAATCCCACTCTCCATTGAAGATGACTACATCGATTTGAGATTGATTGATGAAGATGACTCTATGAGAATTCGCCTTTCGAGAAATATCAGAGCTGGATGTCGAATGATGTTGGGAACGAGACCTGTCACAGCACAAGAGGTTGATTTCTTGATCAGAACCATGGAGGAGCTTGGAGGTGGTGAATTTGTAAAGATGTCACCAAGGATCAAAGGGCTATCAAGCATCAGTGACCAACGTGTTCTTCATAAGACTTTGGCAGATATCATCGATAACATCTATGGTCTGTATGCACTTCATGTTCTTTGGGAAACTCTTGGTGACGGGCTTGATGAAACTGATCCATGGAGAACTGTGTGTGCCACGGCGGCTATGAAGTACAGTGTATTATGTGTGGCACATTTCATTGAGCTTCTCTATCGTTTCAACTTTATCTGTCTCAATGCTCACAAATCACAAGACTCTGAAGGTCTGTTCAAGGCTGCTAATATCATCATTGTTGTCTCTGGTCTTTCCAAACTTGTCTTCATCAGAGCATATGTTACACTCTTCACCAACGAGATCAGATTAATGAAGTCCAAAGTCTCCCAAAACATCCCATTAAACAATAACAACAAGCCATTCAGAATTCTCATTCGTTCATTGGAAGAGCTGGAACCATCTGATGAATCAAACGTGTTGGGTAAACTTCTCAGAACACCAGCTTTCGCTCAGGGATTGATGGGACTTGCATGTAAGCACTTGCTTCAGATCCACAAACGCACACTTTTGAATCTGTTCAACCTGGATTTCTCCCTGTATGGTATCATATCTTGCTACAAGAGCTTTGACTCATTCATTGAGCAGGCCTTGCCAAAGGGCAAGTTGAGAACCAGAAAGCATATCCATACGTTGGTCCACTACCATGAAAGTGAGAGTGACACAGCCTGCACTGATCCACCTCCACAGTCGAGTCATCCAATAATGCAACCTACATTGAGTTCACTAAGAGGAGGACAACAAGAACCTGAGACGCCATCAGGATTACCTACACCCCGTTCAGTCTCAAGCATGGCTCCAACACCAATGAACTTGGATTCAATGTCGAGCACAACATCCACAGTGTCACCAATGGATGGTACAGGACTATACGACAGCACGGGGATTCCATTCGACTTCTTCAACTTTGCAGATAGCACAGTGGACAAGATGTTTAACGATATGCTTGATGATGATCAGTACCTGTTCAATTTCGAACAACAGATCTCTTCATATGTTCCAGGTAACCCGCAGTTTACACCAAAGAGTGATTAAGATGGGTACAATTGATAATCTATAAGCTTATGCTCATGTCCATGTTAAATGTCAGTTTGTAGAAAGTCTGTACTGCTTTGAACGCAACGCAAAGAGATTAGACGAGGATCTGTGCGAGAGCCCCATCTAGGCCACTAGATCAGCGTCACTTTCTAGTAATCATGACACAGTGAGTAAATAGTACATATCAAAGCCATCTGTGATTTAAGCCGCATCACAAGCTGATTGCTACGTATATCATGAATAGCCGTCGTGGCTGTTGTGTGTGCAGAGCTGTGGCAGTCCATGCCAGGCGCGAGCCGCGCAGGGTCCATCTGAGGGCCTTTAAATTGCTCTAAAACTATCAAAACTTGAGATATCGGGGTCATTTCAGAAGGTTTCTGCTGAATATCTCACTTTCCAATACAATACAAATATTTTTGGCGACCTGAAATCAAAAATCAATGAAATTACAGGATTCATTCCAAAAACGATAAAGGTATGACCAATATGAGAGCTTGAAGTGGAGGCTAATCTAGAGAGTTGAGAGAAAATGTCTGAAATTTGCTGTTTTGGCAGCATATTCAGAATGAAGGTCTTTCATTTAGTCACACCCCAACTTTTCAGATCATTTATATTCCTGGTTGTGGAGAAATCGTTCATTTTAGTGGGTAGAACGGCGCCAAGGTGCGAGGTAATGTAAGGATTTTGTGCGGGTTTTCATCGAGCTATCAGCTCATCGGAACTGAAGACTGAACAACATGGGGAACACGTGCTGCTAGGTTAATTCTATTGAGCTACTAAGTCTTAAACAGTAATGTACATGGCGAGATAAAGTTTGATTAAATGTATTCAAGAAACCAGAGTATGTGCTGGCGTCTATAGCGTAGGAACAAAATTGCCCAAAGCTGGCCATGTTCCAACGAGCGAATATATTATGACACCTGAATAACTGTACAGGAGCATTCAACAATGATCCACAAAGTCTCATGCTCTATTTTCCACCTGAAAACCAACCTCTACTCACTTACTTCTTTTTCAATTTTAATGTTTTTGTATCCTTTTTCATCATCAGGTCATACGAGCATCAAAGATGACAACGTGGCATAATCGTACAGGCCACCAGTTGCAAACATGTAGTACAAGCATGATCCCAAAACACAAAGTTCACAGGATTACTCCTGCTTGATACCACCGGTGCCGGCAGTCTCAGCGCTCTCGATGGAGTGCTTGTCGGTCTTGACGGCATCACCACCGAATCCGGCAAACATTGAGGCAGCCTTGAATGGTCTCTTCAAGTCACCGGTAGCTGGGGAGCCAAAGAGGTGGATCTTGACGATGTTGCTCTCCAAGGCAGACTTGACTGGAGAGATGGACTGCATGACAAGTGGGTTGGTGTACTTCATGTACAAGTGCATGAAACCCATCATGGCCATGGAGGTGAAGATACCCTTGATGGACTGCTGCACCTGCTGGAGGTCGTAGTCCTTCACGGTGGTGACTGTGAGCTTACCCTCGGTCTCACCGGACATGGTGTTTGGAGCAGAGACGAACTTGATGGTTGTGAGGTCGTTCTTCTTGACGATCACGAAGCGGGCAGCCATGTAGATGGCAAAGGTGAGGAAGGTGGCGCCCACGTATGCGCATCTGACGTAGAAGACGATGTCCGGGTTCTCGAAGTCGAGCTTCTTCGAGACCTGCATCATGACAAGCATGATGACGATATTGCTGACGGCTGGGTTCATTGTGAGGGCTATGAATGAGGAGTGCTGGGTGTCCAGAAACAGAGAAGTGGAGAGACGGGAGAAGGTTGATAACCATCACGAACTTTTGGCCTTTTGGCCAACGTCCATTTTTCTGGCTTCGCGCCACACGCGCGCGGGCGAAGTGTTGGGCGCGGGATCAGCTGTAAGCCGGGGCGATAAGAGCTCACATGCCTGTCTACGGGGAATCCAACTGCTGGCCACTTCGATCCGTCTATCATTAGGACTTGGTATTGAAGAGTGACAGTTATCGTTATGTATAGTATGGTGATCACCAGGGGTTGACTTCGTTATCGTCGGTTCCCCATGTGCGGTGTGCCAACGAGCTGGGCATCTGCAGGTTGGAGAAGAGACCGTCATCTTTGTGATCTGCGTCTCCAACGTCAACGATGTTGTCTTCAAAGCTCTCGTTGACCCTCTCAACGTCGTCATTGACCTCTTGCTCTCTCTGTGTCGTCTTTTGGTCGTGTATCTCATCAATAGCATCGACAATCTGGTAAGGCAAGAATGGCTCAAACTGGCGAGCGTGTTCTTTGTTCAACCCTCCAAGACCAGCTCCATATGAATCAATCATCTCAGGTATCGTAGGCAACACCACAGGGAAGTTGTAGTCCTGGTTGAGCAATATCCTATCTGCGTTGGCGTAGTGAAGTCCATCAACTGCGGAACTTCCCGCCTTACTGCGTTTTTCAATCACCTTGCGTACACGTTTGCCCAATTTCTCTTCATCAACCTCATATCTATACTTGTCAACTGCCTTCCACATCTGTCCGTAATTGAGAGATCTCAAGCTATCCACCAATGCATCGAATCCTTCTTCGTCCTTCAAAGATGATAGGGTTTGCAACCATTGAAGAAGCTCATATGTAGGTTCGAAATGCTTCTTCAAGATGGAGAAAAGTGCTGTATGGTAGAATGTAGCATCTTGTGGATCAGACTTATTCCCTCTGAAAAATGCCAAATTGGAAAGCATCAGTTGGTGATCCTCAGTCAGGTTGTCTTGTATAAGTGTGTATGGGTACAACTTGAGCATGAAATTATCCATCTCGGGTAATTTTGGAGCTCTGTTGTTCGAACGTGCCCAATCTTCAAGCACAGAGATGTTCAATCTTATTTGAATGGCCTTTACACGTGACAAGTGCTTCTTTTGTGTGATGATTCTGTTGAAGATGGTGTTTGATAACCAGTAGAATACCTGCGATAATGTCTGTTGTGTGATCACAGGATGGATGCTGTGGAGATCCAGAACGTAGAGCAAGGCACCAAGAGTCTGAACAACCTTGATTGGAGAAGGCTTGAGTTGCAGCTTGAGAGATGGTGGGTACAGCATTTGGTAAATCTCATCATATGTTGATTTTTCCTGATGTTTCTTCTTAAAGAAGTTCCAGTCGTTTCTGTAAAGTGTGTTTGTGATGTCTGGAATGCTGGTGTAGTCGAGAAGGCACCCATCAACAATACTGTCAAGTCTAAATTTGATGGAGTTGGCAAGCTCAATCATCAAGGAGTTCAATGTGTTAATCAAGTCTTGCATGACTTTTGGGTACCGTTTGAAGAAGCCATCGTCCTTTGAGAGGTAGTAGAACAAGAAATTCACCACAGAGAGCCAATAACTCTGCATCACGATATCACCCTCCGTATAGACACTTGTGACACCTGACATGGATGAAGTTCCAGATCTAATCTTTGTGAATGCAAGATTGAGGAAGTTTTCCACAAGTACATCGTTGTTCTTGATATGATCTGCATACCGCACACACTGGAAAATGACAGCAGCAGGGTATGTGGTCTTGTGATTGTGCTCAGTGTGCAAGTTGAATATCAAATCAAGGATCTCTGGGATATCATAATCTGAAAAAATGATGTACTGGTTCTTCGAAAGCTTGGAATAGTTGAACTCCTCTCCTAAAAGAGCAGTGGAAGTCATAAAGGCATTGGAGTCCTGATACATCCCAGCATCCTCAGCTTCGACGTTCAATCCAGCGGTCTGTAGTCTGATTTTCTCAAGTAGGTCGGCATCTTCGTTCGAGCCTTGAAGAATTGCACCAGTGTTGTCCTTGTAGAAGCCCATATCATCACCGACACTCTGCTTCTGCTGCTCCAATAATCCATGCTGCTCAAAGAAGTCGTGCATTTCTGAACCTGGCTTGACAAGGTCATACACCGTGAGACCATTTTTGCCCTGGACATCCAGCTTGGCACCATGATTGAGCAGCTCCACGACAATGGGCTTATGGCCCAAGAACACTGCCCACATGAGTGGCGTGTATCCAAAGAGTCCATCTGGCTCGTTCAACGCGGCGGTGCTCTTTGTCAAGAGAAGCTCCGCGGCATCCTGGTGGTTGAACGCAACGGCGTAAACAAGCGGTGAAATCCCACTGTTGTCCTGTTCCATGAGGAATTGCACATTCTGAGGGTCAGAGACCAACCGTTGGAGCGTGGCAGTGTCGCCCTCTGAGGCGGCTAGACAGAGGTCCAGGAGGGCGTTGGGATCGTCCGAGCGTAGGAGCAACAAGGCCTTCTTCGCCGTCTCGAGCTGGACGAGTTTGTTGTCGGAGACGGCACTCAGTGCAGCGCTGGCAGAGCTCAATGCAGCCCAGGGATCCAGCTCCATTGTAGTAGACGTTGTGGTGTGTGGGAGTTCTGTGGTGGTGGTTGGGGTGCAGGCTAACCTTCTCTGTGGGCCCGCGCATTTCGGCTCGCCATGATGACGATGATCAACAGTCAACAGGCCCCCTTGCCCCTTTCGCGGGCACCGGCTCATCACTCGTCACTGGCGCTAGGTGATAGCAGCAGCCAACTTCCGGACTCTACGTGCCGTAACTATGCTACTCTACACTTGGGTGCATCTAGATGCTGCTGGTCGTTGGTAATTAGGTTAAAATCACCGGTCAGATGGGTATATGGGCGTCGTGTGGCTTGTGTTACATGTAACAGCTATGTGACATTAAGACCTAGGCGGGATGTGCGAAAAGAGAGCGAAAGAATGAGCGTGAACGTGACACCGAAGGCTTGCTTCTCACACTTGACTTCCTGCTAGTCGTAGCATCATGCTCTGACACCTCAAAGTTTGATGTTTTCTGTGACAACACGGATGGCTCTTTGCGGTCCTTGCGACGAGTGGACACATAATCCGGGGTAGGTGCGAATTGTATAATCTGCGGATCAAACTTTGTCTGTGAAGCAGACTTTTCCTTCTCTCGCCTGAGTGATTTCCTGAACCCAAACAAGTGTCTTCTTGGTTCAGTTTCATATGCCTTGATTTGGCTAGCCCCATGGCGATTCCTTGGAAATGGTGCTGGTGTTGGAGGGTGCTCAGATACCGGTCTCGCCTGGCCCATAAGCTTCTCCTCAACGAGACTTGACAAAGTATCATCTGAACCCCCAGTATCTGGTCTGTCTCCACTTCCCGTGAGTTCATAGAGAGCACTCGACAAATTCTCTTCAACCTTCTTGCGCAAACTCTCTGTGCCTTCCAATCTAACACTATCTGCTTCAGGGAGATCAAAATCTTTACCCTTGCTGTAGAAATCAGTGTCAATTGTCACACCAGATTCAAGATTGAATCTTTGAGCATCTGAATCCTTTCTCGAAATTGACATAGATCTCCAAATTGACGACAAGCGGGCACTTCCTCTCACACTCTTATCTTCGTCAGACCTGTTCGTACCATCTTCTTTTGTGACATGAGGGTCGTCTGATTTCGGTCTCTTGCTTGCTAAATCCTTTTGACCACTTTTGAGAGAGGACGAATCATGTGCCTGTGCAGACTTTGGGAAACTGAAAATCCGTTTGATTGTTTTTGACCGTCTTGCAAAACCTCCACTTAAAAATCTGTTGTTGAGTGACACTCCCTCTCTATCAGCCACATTTGTTGATACTTCCTTCGGCTCAACCTCAATAGGTGTAGATACAATGCTTTCATGGAAGTACAGCAGTGTTTTTGTGCTTCCGTGATCCCCTTTAGATCCGGGTCTGAACAACTTCGCAGTGACAGTACCAGGTGCTGATACTGTCTGACCCGATGCTGGTGAATGTAGTGTAGCATCATCAGCAAATACTGTTCTCAAAATGTCAGGATAATTTCCAAGTACTGGCACTAGACCTTGCGAGGAAGTGGGGTTGGGTGCGGCCATGGAATGTTGTGAACTGACAAGGTCTTCGGCCGGACTCAGAGCCAACAGTGAAAGATTATCAACGGCAGAGGGGCCAAAATCAAAGTTGAGGGCTGAAGCACCGTCATTGAATGCCGAGTCAATGCTCTTGATGAAGTCGTGTTGATTTCCCAACACACTCTCAGCTGATACAACATTTGTACCAAAACCAACTGGTTCCACAGCAGTATTGTCATGTAACCCTGTCTCAACGATCAGTCCGGAAGTAGATACTTGGGGGTCAACAAGAGGCTGCTGGAAAGCGTCACTGCTTATAAGTGGAATGACTTGATGATCAGAAGAGTTTTTCGATCCTAACAGATCGTAAGAGCCGCTCGAGCCCTCATGAACGCTCTCATGATTGGAGGTAGGAGTGACGAATATCCCACCATTGGCTTCCTTGATCATGCCACGATACTCATCAAACATACTCTCAATCCCATCAAATCTCTCTGGGTCAGAATCTGGAACAATTTGAGCCGGGGAAGGTATGTGTTCGGATGAAAGACCTCGATTATAGATAGCTTCAACGGTACTTCCTGATGTAATGAGCTTCATGCCACGACCAATGGGAAGATCATCGATTGTCTGGGGACGGGAAGATGGGAGCAGATCATAAGCAGAATCTGATTCGTCGCCGTCAACCTCTAAACGGGGTGAGAACTTCGAAGCCTTCGTATCGTTGAAGAGGTTGTTGGACCATAAGTCAGCCATGAAATTGTCGTTTGAAATTCTCACGGCAGAGAATGCATTGTTGAACGGAACCAGAGCAAAGTCATCGGTAAATGAGAAATCAAAGATGCTTCGCTTCTCGTCTGCATCTTTTGAAAGCCCAACTTGAGCACCTTCTGCTGCATTTGACAAAAACCCTTGATATGTCATGTTCAAATCGATCTGTGCAGGCCCGTAATCATAATCCTTGTATGGCAGATTTTTGAAAGTGTCATCTATCTCTTCGAGAGCAAGATCACCCGTAGCGATTTCATCAGGGTCTTCTCTCAACAACTCTGGTGTATCGTTGAGCGCTGTCTGGATAGCATCCTCCAAGTCCAGATCATCGTCAATGCAAGGGGTCTCCAAGGTGTCAGCAGCTTTTCCTTCCAGAGCCTGCTGTTCATCAGAAACAGGAGTGTTTCCTGCCAGAAGCTGCTCATCATCAGACTCAACTGTGAAACCTTCATAGAAAGAGCCAGTGCCAAAATTTTGCTCAAACAACCCTCCAGTGGGGGTACCAGCAGATCCCAAAGCATGTGGGAGCATCAACGAGGTTGTACTCATCAGGAGCCCATAATGACGTAAAAAAGGATCATCCAGAATCCCATCAAATGTACCCAAGAAGTCATATGCACCCAGCGCGGCAGCATCACTGCGATAACCGAAAATGCCTGTATTGAGGGCGATGTCAGAAGAAATTCCCAGCGTGATGTCTTCTGTTCCTTCCGGTGCTGCATCGAGGACGTGAACACTGGCTCCATCACCACCTGTTATCCAATCAAGCTCTCTCAGCAGAGCGTACTCCTCAGATCCAACGAAGTTTGGCTCAGTCTTCCAAGGTTTCGATATGATAAGAGCGTGTGACTCTTGGCCATCATCGGTAGACTCTTGGTCACGGTCCAGGCCAGTGAAGGCAAACTCTGAATAAAACTCCTGAGGCACTAGTGGGGAGGGATTCGATGCAAACGCGAGGACCTCGTAGCCAGTCTGAGATATGAGATGATCCGTTGAAGCCGTTGCTGATGAGCCTGCGGAAAGCAGAGGAAGAGGAGAGCGCAACCGAGAGCGCAACGGAGGAGTGGGGCTCTTCACTGGGAAGTGGTACGTGTCTGTCTCCATCTTCGACGGGCGGCTGAGGGCGGCGGTGAGAACCAAGTTGCCAGCCGGGGGACGGTTCACTCTATGGTGTCCATTGTCGGTATTTCAGGGCGGCGGGGTGTCGAGAAGAGTGTGATGATTTCAGAGCTCTGGCGCCGCTGAGGGAAGTTTGCAAGTTGACACAAACTCGATTTGTTTACTTTTGGATTTCGATCGCTGGCTCCCCTGGAAAAGCTGAGCTCCGCCGCGCCGGCTGAATTTTGGCTTTTCCGGATCAATCGTTTCTTTTGGACCGTGACAGGCCCGCCCGCGATTTGAGAGTTTGCAGCTGATATACCTTGCAATCGAGTGCCTTTCCTCTGGCACATCCACCTCACGCATCCCTGTCCAAGGCACACGCCACCGCCCCCCGTTTACTCCACTTTCTTGGTACCGACCACCAGAGCCTTGTGCACCCACAGCCTCAAAGTCAGCACCAGGCCGCGCCAGATCGCCGCCCTTTTAAACGTTCTCCATCGTCGTCTTCTATCCGTCTTCTCTTATCAGCCCAGGGAAAGACCCCATTTGATCCTTCATCACCACAAACACACACAGCAAGTATGAGACTTGACTTCATATCTCTGATAGCCATTGCTGGTGTATCGCAAATATCCGAGGCTGGACCCGCCAACATCCTCAGCAAGCGCTGGGACTACGGAACATCAGACATTGCCAGCTCGTTCAAATCATCACCGCCAACGGATACGAAGGATAACGGCGCTACATCGCCAGAAACACCTAAGAACGATGACGAGAAGTCTCCTGCACTGAATCCATGCTCCGCAATTCAACCGCTCACCAATGCTTTCTATGATTTATCAGACTTAAGCACCATCGGAAAGGAATCAGTGGTGGCTTGGAGCTCAAAGGGGTACGACTACAACAAAAACTTCACACTTGGAATCTGCTCAACACCATTGAAACCAAATGTGGACCTCAATAACAACTATGATGGAAGTGGAGGGGAAGCTCTGAACTCGAGCTTAGTGGGAGGATTCTACACAGATGAGAATGGTGATAAGTTCTCGATCGGTAACTTCAACACAACGCCGGTGTTCAGAGGCAAGAAATTGACATTGACTTACAACAACGGAAGCTACTGTCCTAACGGAGTCGACAGAAAGTCAACGATATTGTCGTTTGCATGTGATAAGGAGATTCTCGCAAAGGCTCAAATATCATTTGTTGGCGTCTTACATGACTGTGACTATTTCTTTGAAGTCAGAACTGTTCATGCCTGTCCAACAGCACACAAGTCAGATGACTTAGCGGTGATTTGGATCTTTTTGTTTATTTTCCTGGCGGCTCTCTTTGTCTACTGCAGCGGTGGATTCTTGTACAAGAGAATTGTGCTCAATCGCCGTGGTTGGAGGCAATTACCAGCATACAACTTGGGAAACAAAGTTTCATCAGCACTTGGTGGTGTAAGTATCAATTGATTTCCTTGCTTTTGGAGGGCGATATTAACCTCTTCAAAGTCTAGGGTCTAGTGAAGTCTTAGAACTAACCAATTGCTAGTGGAAATCGAATGGGAGATCAGGAGATGGAATACTTCTATCTAGTAACAGTGACCGATTTGGATTCATTGAGGACCAGAATGACCTTCTGGATTCTCTAGATACTGAAGATTGATCGCACTTCCGTGGTTCTTCTAACATTCAATCGTACTAATGCATGTGTTTGATAGATTGTTTAGTGTTTTTTTGATCTTGGTTATCAATGTAGCACCTGTACTCATTTGTTCTCCAAGTCACATGAGCCATGCAAGGTCTACCAAGGCGATGCGATGTGCAAACTGACACTACCAGCCACATCAACTTCAGAACAAACATCTCATCCGTCATCCGACAGACAGGAAGATGGTGTCAAAGACACATGTGTGTGGAGGTACTTTGATCAAATTGACTCATAGTGGGTGGCGTAAAACCGTGCAGTGCATACCGGTAAGGCATCCGGGTTGAGGTGGTAACAGTTGCCATAGACACGTGAAGTCGTGGAAACTACGCCCTCTCTCACAGGTCCAGCATTTCCTACTGAACATTCCAGGCCCAGCAGGTAATGCCCCCCCTCATAGCATATGAGCAGCAATTGAGGTGTTTGGTGACCTCCTCATGTGTTCAAGTCAACCACCTCTAGAAGAGTTGTACACCTTGTTCTGGTCTTGGGCCTAAATTAGGGCAGTCAAAAATTCTCACGTGATACTAATTTCTCAGCTGTAGATCAGCGAGAAGCCCTAATCTCAAATGCGGGTAACCCCATTAACTGCGCGAAATTCTAGAAACGGGGAACGGCCACGTTGCCATCCCCAAAAAATTCCCCGTCTCCCCGGCTTGAAAAAAAATTTCAGGAGTGGGATTTCCTTCCTTCCCTCATCAGCTCTTGAAACCCCCAACGAACTTATAACTATCTACAATGGTACGTGGTTGTCAACAACGGCAGAAGAAACCACAGCAACGGGAAGCACAAGTCAATTCATCTACGGAATTGATGATGTCTATCATTGCCTTTTCCCCCAATGCTTCTTCTTCTTCGGCTCACCCATATCAGGATCAGCATCACTAACAAATTTTGTACAGGGTAAGGAAAAGAACCACGTTAACGTTGTCGTCGTCGGTCACGTCGATTCT
>JAKUBT010000104.1:0-11645 GCA_030563305.1 Petasospora maesae
CAGCAACGAGAGCGGAGAGAGTAGCAGCGACGATGGCAGTGGAGAACTTCATTGTTTGTTTGACTGATGGAGGGAAGAACAGGCTCTCTTGACCTCGAAGGAAGTGGATCTGAGGACCCCTTTATATACCCCGCTCAGGTACACCCTCATCCACCGTGGAGTGATGGGCTCGAGGCTATGTGCACCTCATCCCGCTGTTCCTGTGTGTGAGTGTTATGCACCCACAAGTTACCGTTCCCGCAATGCCCTCGCTACTTCTGTGTCAGATCTGGCTTGCGGTTTGAGGTGCTCTTGTGTAGATCTTTCAGATAACTCCGATATGCAAGGGCTTGGACGAAGAGCCGCCAAAGGTGGACACCCCGCATCAACGAGCACCCTATGACGACGTGGCCAAGCGGGTGAAATGAGGGAGAAATGCGGTTTTCAAGGTTACAGTGTCTAGAATAGCGTCAAATTCTGGTCTTCGAAACCTCAATGGGCCGAACCTTCAGCCATACTATCGCCCCTCTGTGGATCCCCGAAGCACCCCTTTTACGCTGGTGCTTTATCCTCTCCAAACCTGTGTGTTTCTCCAGCTCGGAAGAGTCGCAGCTAGCCATTGTAGTGGTCCAGAGTTTCAAAGCTACTCGAAACAGACACAAAAACAGCGAATAAGGGGTCAGGAACACGGGTGATGAAACCCCCTCCGCAGCGGTGGGAAAGGTGCACCCTCAAGCAGATTCAGGGAACGCGGGGGTCCGCCTCGGCCTCTGCCTGCACCCAGACTTGGATTTGGACACACTGGGATGGGGGAATTATTTCGAGGATCGACCCTCATGGCTCATGGCTATGTGGGAGCTGCTTTTTCGAAGGCTCGAGAGATATGCGATCATGCAGTGGTATTTTAGGGGATGCCGATGTGTCCGTCCGGTGTTGATCTTTCTATCTGTCTACTCTTTGTTGTAGTATACCATCACACCATGGGTGTTCCACAAAGGCCTCGAATTGAGGTACACACGGTTAAGCTTGTAGATACCAGCCGTATAGCCAAGAGATTACAGATATCCCGGATCAAAAGCCGTGAGTCAGAAGGTGTTTTTGGAGGAGATTATACCATAAGGGTTTGGGTGTAAGGAGGCTGCCAGTCTGCCACTCCGTGTGCACACCCATATCGGGAGATCGGGAGGTTGATATCGGAGTGAGCATAACCTACAACTTGATCTCTAACACACTACTACCGGCTCAGCATGAGATGGAATTCGACTGTATGGGATTGTACGGAGGCACCACTAGTAGTATCATTAAGTAAAGGTTCGTAATCACATTAAAATATAAGGGTGTACATAGATCGAGATCTTGCAGATCACGTAGGATACATTGTGACAAGATCACCAGCAAGAAACACTTTCCCTGTGATTGGATCCACGACATCACCCTCCTGTGCTCCAGCTGCTGTCTTGCTGTACTCCAAGAGTCTCACTTGGTCAAATATGTTACCATTCGGTAGCATCACTGGGTTATCAAACATATGTGAGCTCATGATGTGTGAGTATGGCAAAGAAGATGATAACTCTTGGAATTCAAGTGCACACACAGGACAGCCAGTGTTTTTGATTTGTTCCTCCTGTGTATCGTTCAACTTCTTCGAAAGCAGAGTTTCAAAATCGAGTGGGTGTGCTTCACGTTTACAAGTACATGAGCGTGTCTTCAATGTGGAAAGACCAATTGAGAGGTACACCAGCAGCGGATCATCCTCTGGTATACAATGCATCTTGTAGAAGATCCGTAGAAAGAGTTGGGAGATGTCCTTGTACCTCTCTGTAGATAGCAAATGTGCATAACGACCAAAGTTGTCAATGTTTGGTGCTTGAAGAATCTTTTGTGCAAATACAAACATTCCTGATGCTATCTTGATCTCTTCAAAGTTCGTCTCTGTGAAAGATGTGAGGTATTCACGGAAGACATGCAACGCTTGGGCAATCTCACTTTTCTTAACGTGTTCAATGTATTGTTGGAAACGGGTTTCAAACTCAAGGTTAGACTTGATCTTCTTCAAGTATGACTTGTTCTCGTTGATCCATGAGATCAGTTCAGTGAGATCCTTGTTCAAGATTGAATTAGAAATCTTGTTAGACACAAGAATGATATCTGAATCCACAAGCTTTTCAAACCCAAGATTCTTGAGTAGCAGAGAGCCAGGGTTCTTATCGATGGACTGATTGTTCTTAAGCAGGTAATCGGCAATGAGCAAATTGGTTTGGTCTCTGTACCACTTGAGAAGTCGGTTCTCATGGAGCTCATTCTTCATATCATCTGCAGAAACGGCACTCTTTAGGTCATTCAGCTCTTGCAACTTTTGAATCCTAGCGGTAATTCTTTCCATCAACTCCTTCTCCGCAGCCACTCTGACTTTCACCTTCTTCTCGTAGGCCTTCATGCTTGTGATAAGCTGCTTCAACTTCGCCTGTTTCTCCTTGTAGGTCTTGCATTTGGAAAGCTCCTTCTTGAGCTCTTCAACTTTCTTGAACTGCTTCTCATCCAGTCTTTGTGTGGCCTTGAGGTTACGTTTGATAGACTCGTGAGGGACCCGGAACGAGGGCTCTAGCATCCGCACGTGGAAATCCACAGATGGCCCGTTGAGCGACATTGTTATGAAAGATTATTCTTGTATCTTATAATCTTAGGGCTTCCAAATGTGTTCACTTCAATGCCTTGGTGTTGTTGCGAAGTGACGTGTAAGTTGTGTGGGGGAAGCCTCTGGTGGTTACAACTTACCGCCGCCCCCAGGAAGATCCGCGAATTTCCGCGAACTCACTTGATGACACCCAGATCCACCATCCGTCAACCGCCATCGGCAAACGTTGATCAAGGCCTTTAAGTCTCAGTAGTGACAGTGCTTCTGCCTAGCAATTGCAAAGATTAATTCATAACAGTAACGTCATGTCAACCGCTAAGACAGCACTCGAAAGCCTGCACAAGCAGCTTCTCATCAATACAAAAGCTGCCGCAAAGAAGCAGAAAGCTCAGGACATCAAGAAAAGAATGGCACTTCTCTCATATCAAAGAATCAATGCCTTGAAAGATCAACAGCCAGACAAGGTGATGGAGATCGATACCAAAATCAAAGATTTGAAAGCACAAACAGAGAACCCAAACGTTGAAGTTGATGCTAAGCTTTTGAAGGCACTTCAACCTACAAAGGAGACTGAGCACAGCACAGAGCACATCAATGACATTGCTAACTTCTTGTCATATCACAGAACTTACAACGAGCTGATAGAGAGATACAACCCTGGCTTGTCAATGACACAGGAGGATAAGATCAGAAAAACAGCACATAAGGTTGGATTCGAGCTTCCTCCAGACTTCAACAAGTCATAAGCTATTGGAAGAAGATGAAATGAAGAAGTTGCAGTTCTACCAATGATCCCAGGGTGTGGGATCTTCAAATACCATGAGATGGGGCTCTCTGCTGCGATATATAGAACGTTTAATGACACATGTACAAAGTCAATGAATAATTGAGAGTCATAACTTGTGTAGAGGTGAATAGAACGCACTTCACCCGATGAGCATTTGCATGTTCGCAAAAGAGCCCGCAAAATGGCGAAGAGTTGTGCTGCTTGGCGTAAATTCGCGGCGAGCCATTTGCGCAAAAACTGACGTTTCCGGTAATGCGTCTTGCAGGACTCGGCGATTGGACGAATGACTACGTCTGTGAGATGTTGAAGTGGTTGAATTAGGGCAAAACTCGGGTGCTATACTTAAGGTATATGAAGTAACCGATTTATCTGGTCAAAAGGCATTGTTTACATACAAATTCATGCGGAAAACAACGTCTTTAAAGCCTAAAAACCGGTCGTTACCCGGCCTCCCCGTATTCGGCTCCACTCCGTGATCACGCTTTTGACTCTCGGGTCCGTCTCGGAGAGTGTGTGGATCGTGGTGGTTGGCAGCATCAAGAAGTCGCTCTCCACTTAAAAAGAACCACCGTGCACCCCCATTTTGGCCCTTTTCTTTCTAGTTAAAGAGCAGCTCCAGAGCACCACAACTCCCCTCCGCCTGCACAGCCACCACACACACAATGTTGAGAACCACCCTCCAGAACAGCTCCAAGAGAACCTTCGCCACAGTCTCCGAGGGTCTGCTCCCAAAGAAGTACGGTGGTAGATACACCGTGACCCTATTGCCAGGTGATGGTATCGGAAAGGAGATCACAGACTCCGTTGTGGAGATCTTCAAGGCCGAGAGAGTGCCAATTGACTGGGAAACCATCAACGTCTCCGGTGCTGAGGGCTCCAAGGAGGGCGTCAAGGAGGCTGTCGAGTCCTTGAAGAGAAACAAGGTTGGTCTCAAGGGTATCTGGAAGACCGATGTTACTCAATCAGGACACGGTTCTTTGAACGTTGCCTTCAGAAAGGAGTTGGACATCTACGCCTCTTTGTCCTTGATCAAGAACATTCCAGGTGTTAAGACCAAGATGGATGGTATCGACTTGGTGCTCATCAGAGAGAACACCGAAGGTGAGTACTCTGGTCTTGAGCATGAGTCTGTTCCAGGTGTTGTTGAGTCCCTCAAGATCATCACAAAGGTCAAGTCTGAGAGAATTGCCAAGTTCGCCTTCGACTTTGCTAAGAAGAACAACAGAAAGACAGTCACCGCCGTCCACAAGGCCAACATTATGAAGCTTGCCGATGGTCTCTTCAGACAGACTGTTAAGACCGTTGGTGCTGAGCAGTACCCAGACATTGAGGTCAAGGACATCATTGTCGACAATGCCTCCATGCAGGCCGTTTCCCATCCACAGCAGTTTGACGTTTTGGTGACGCCAAACTTGTACGGTGCCATCTTGTCCAACATCGGTACTGCCCTCATTGGTGGTCCAGGTCTCGTTCCAGGTGCCAACTACGGTAGAGAGTACGCTGTGTTCGAGCCAGGTTCTAGACACGTTGGATTGGACATCCAGGGTAAGGGTGTCGCCAACCCAACCGCCATGATTTTGTCCTCTGCTCTCTTGTTGAGACACTTGGGTCTTGATGAGTCCGCTGACAGAGTCTCTGCTGCCGTCTACGATGTCATTGCTGAAGGTAAGACCACCACTCAGGACATTGGTGGTTCTGCTTCCACTCAGGAGTTCACCAAGGCCATCATTGACAAGTTGGCTGCTTAAGGCAACTCACACTTTTATTGATGTTTTTTATGATACAGAACGAAAAAAAGGGAAAGAAGGTCGAGCAGGAATCAATCCATCCATCACGCATATATTACAATCCTATTACAACTACTACACACATGCACTCTTGTTGCAAGACACATGGTGCCTATAGAGAGAAATTTGGTTTACAAACTACATACTCCTCTGATTGTGTTTTTTTGCCTTGATTCTTTTCTACAGCTGTACTTATTTATGTATACCTCCAGTCATTTATTCAACGAGTTTCGATATTCACGGTAATCGGAATCTAGTCCAAATCTATATAAAGTTAGGTTGAAAGCTCATCATAACGTGGGTAGTCGGTGTAACCCTTCTCCTCACCTGTGTAGAAAGTGCTTCTATCATATTGGTTCAATGGGTAACCATGGTACAATCTGTCAGGCAAATCAGGGTTGGCAAGGAAGAAACGACCATAGGCAATCAAAGTGTCCCCATGGCTTGCATGTTTAGCAGCCAACTCCGGGTGTCTTCCATAGTCACCAGCTCTGATCACTGGACCTTTCCAATGATCGTACACAAACTCGTTTGAACCTTCTGGTGCATCTTCATCCTCAGTAGAGAATTGATATTCGACAGCCAATGGTTCAATCATGTGAATGTAGGCCAAACGGTTACCCTTCTGGGCTCTTGCCTCCAATTCATCAAGCAAGTACTTGTAGAAGTCAATCAACTGTGGGTCAGAGCTAGCGCACATTGTACCAAACACATTGAATGGGGACAATCTGAATCCAATGTTGTCAGCGCCAATGGCCTCAATGAGAGTATCAACAAGTTCCAATGCAAACCTTGCTCTATTCTCAATGGAACCGCCGTATTGGTCTTTTCTGACGTTGGCAACTGGGTCGAAGAATTGGTTGACCAAGTATCCATTGGCCGCGTGGATCTCGATACCATCAGCACCAGCCTTCATAGCATTCTTAGCGGAAGTGACATGCTCGTCTATGATCTGCTTGATGTCATCAACGGTGAGTTCAACAAGTGGGTTCCCAGACTCAGCAGCAGCTTTCTCACTCTCCTCATCCTTGTGCACAACGCTTACACCAACGAATCTGAGCCCCTGGGCTGCCATGAGCTTTGGGTCAGCCATTCTGGCCATGTAGAAGAGCTGGATAAAGAACTTGGATCCCTTGGCGTGGACAGCATCCACAACCTTCTTCCACTGTGCAACATGTTCATCAGACCAGACTCCTGGGGCAGCAGGGTACCCTCCAGCGGCGGCAGAGACGTACGCAGCTTCTGAGATGAGCAGAGTTCCAGGACGGGCGGCACGCTGGGCATAGTGCTCTTGGAGCAAGGTACCTGGGGTACCAGAAGGAAGAGGCTCGTTACGCATACGAGTCAATGGGGCAAGCACCACACGGTTGGAGAGCTGCGTGGCACCGATGGTCACTGGGGCGAAGAGCTGGGTGGAGCCCAAAGGTGGGTGTGGGAGGTCGGTTCTGAGTGGCATTTTGGTTGGTTTTGATGCTGTTGATATCAGTGTTCAGACATGGATCCTGGAGCAGATATACTGGGAAACATGCTCCTTATATAGTGCTCTGTGTCGGTGCTGGAAATCCACATTATTGTGTGGAAGCTTAGAAATGGACTCGTTCAACTGCTTGCAACGCGGACATACCCACCTGCGCGCGGGGGAAGCACCCTGATTCAGAGGGCCTCTGTGGCGGCTTAATAATGGACCTTGTGATTATGGTATATAGGGGACCTATGAACGGGAAAACTTGAAGTAGAAGAGATCACTATCATTCAATTGATATATAGCAACGTTTTAATTGGTTCTAAAGTCTATGCGCTATTCGTTGCGCCGTTACTTGTTCTCCTTCTCAGCCTCCAAAGCCTCAGCGTAGGTTGGTTGGTCCACATAACCCTTCTCACCACCAAAGTAGAATGTGTTTCTGTCGTACTCGTTCAATGGGTAGCCATTGTACAGCCTGTCTGGAAGATCAGGGTTGGCAATAAAGTATCTGCCGTATGCCAACAATGTCTGTGGCTTGCCGGCATCCTGGATGGCCAGCTCTGGGTGGGAGCCATAGTCACTGGCTCTGATCACCACACCGGTCCAGATGGAGTAGATGAAGTCAGAGGAAAGTGTCAAGTTGTCAGTGGATCCCTCAGCCTTTCTTGCCTCTGGAGACAATGGCTCGATGGTGTGGATGTATGCCAATCTGTTACCCTCGAGTCCTCTCTTCTCAAGCTCACCGATCACGTAGGCGAACTGTGCAATGGTGTTGGTGTTCTTGAATCCAGACATACCACCATACTCACCAAATGGAGAGAGTCTGACACCAATCTTCTCAGCACCGAACTCTACAATCAATGCATCGATGATCTCCAAGATGAATCTTGCCCTGTTCTCAATGGATCCACCATACTCATCTGTTCTCTTGTTGGAGTTGGTATCCAAGAATTGGTGTGGCAAGTACCCATTGGCGCCATGCAGCTCAACACCATCTGCACCAGCTTCGAAAGAGTTCTTGGCAGCTTGAACGTAGTCCTTAACCCACTGCTTGATCTCATCCTTGGTCAATCCATGAATTGGGTTCCCAGCATCCTCTGCAGCTTTCTTGGAGGCATCGTTCTTGTACACACCATCAGTGGCTCCGACATATGGCAAACCAGCTGCCTTGAGACCAGCTGGGTCAGCTTGCCAACCAATGGCCCAGAGCTGTTGGAACACAAATGACTTGTTGGCATGGATTGCGGCAAAGATCTTCTTCCATGCCTCGATCTGCTCCTCGCTCCAAATACCTGGAACGTGCTTCAACAACCCAGCACCAGGAGTGATGTATGTAGCCGCGGTGATGAGCAAAGTGCCCTCTCTTGTGGATCTCTGAGAGTAGTACTTGGAGGCAAGCTCAACATTTGGAACGTTGTTCTCGTGGGCTCTGAAACGGGTCAATGGTGCGAGAGAGACACGGTGCTTGAGCGTGATGGACCCCACCTTGATTGGGGAGAACACTGGGGTGCCCTTCAGGGCGACTGGGGAAAATTCCGTTTGGAAAGGCATTTTGTCGATAGATGTCTTGAGGTTCAGGTAAGGGGAAAAGCAAGAAAGAAGAAATTGGGTGGGTTTACTTATATACGTGGCTCGTGGTGGCCGAATCTGAGCCGTTGGGAGTTGGGACCATCGGCTGCTTATAAATCACGAACCGAGCTGAGCCTCGAGGCGCTTCCTTCTCCTCTTCCTCACCATCACATCAAATCGGCACCGAAAATGCTACAACTTCAACTAAAAAAAGATCATATACTTGTTTATTTTGGATTGGAATGCCATTAACTTACTCAGCAGCCTTGAGAGCCTCATCGTATCCCGGTCCGTCTGGCTTGGTCTGCTGCTCTGGGAATCCGTTCTTCTCGATCTCCTCATAGGTAGGATAGTCGATGTATCCCCAGGCATCCGGGTTGTGGAAGTGACCACGGTTGTACTGTGTGAGCTTCTGGCCCTTCTCGAGTCTGTCTGGAAGGTCTGGGTTGGAGATAAACAATCTTCCGTATGCCAACAGTGTCTGGCCCATCTTAGTGTGCTCTGCGGCGAGTTCTGGGTGAAGGGCATAGTCACCGGCTCTGATCACGACACCGTTCCAGATGCTGTAGATGAAGTCATTGGAACCAGTTGGAACAGTGTACACACCTTCTTCATAGGACAGGTCTGGAACACGAGGCTCAACAAGGTGGATGTATGCCAATCTGTTTCCCTGTCTAGCTCTGTTCTCCAACTGAGCGATCAAGTAGGCGTGTTGGGCAAAGATCACTGGATCCTTGTGTCCTGTCATGCTACCGAAGGTTCCCCATGGAGAGAATCTGATACCGACTTTCTCAGCACCAACTTCCTCAATCAATGCGTCAACAACTTCCAATGTGAGTCTTGATCTGTTCTCAATGGATCCACCGTACTCATCGGCTCTCTTGTTGGAAATTGGGTCCAGGAACTGGTTGAGCAAGTATCCATTGGCACTGTGCAACTCAACACCATCAGCACCGGCCTTCAGGGAGTTCTTGGCGGCTCTAACGTAGTGCTGGATACACTCTTTGATCTCCTCCTTGGTCAATCCATGGAGTGGGTTCTTGGACTCAGCGGCAGCCTTCTCGGTCTCCTCATCCATGTAGACACCATCGGAGGCGGAGATGAACTTGAGTCCTCTCTGGACCAACATAGCAGGGTATGACTGTCTTCCCAAGGCCCATAGCTGAACAAAGGAGAAGGACTTGTTCTTATGGATGATCTCATGCACTGGCTTCCATGCCTCGACTTGCTCCTCGGACCAGATCTCTGGAACGTTTGGTGGACCTGAACCGTACTCTGGAGAGATGAGGGTACCTTCAGTGATGACCAAAGTACCAGGTCTCTTGGAACGTTGGTCGTAGTACTGGTGGTGGAGCTCGTTTGGTAAGTGGTTCTTGGATCTCAAACGGGTGAGTGGCGCAAGGGCAACACGGTGGGCAAGCTCAATGGTGCCAACCTTGAGAGAGTTGAAGAGAGCGGAATCCTTGAGGGCAACTGGCTCAAAATCTTTGAACTGCATTGTTGTGACTTATGTGCTGATGTTCCAGGGGATGATCATGGCTTAGGTGGACAACAGAGGGGGGAATCAGCGGAGTTTATATACTTGTAGAAGCTGGTGGAACTCCGAGACGCAGTGACGAAGATTTTTTGAAGACTGATGGTTATATATGCAGATGCCCGCAGAAGCCGTCAATGGGAAACCGACAGCCCCCGGGGTCTCTGATTGCTTTCAACCTCTCAACGTGCGGATTGGTCATCCTAGAACTGTAATTGTGATAAAATATTGATACTGGAGTACTGGAATTATCTTCTGGCGACTCTGCAATGTAGTGAGTGTCAGTTAATACAGCACGAATGTTTCCCATCATGCATTACTCATCTCCCAAGCGCTCCCAAGATCCCGCTCTATCCCCCTGCGCACAATCGCACGGAAGGAGGCTCCCACTTGGTGCAAACACACACCAGCACAATTACTGATACCCAGAGACGCATAACAAACGACGGCACCGGCAAGCCACGAGCAACACGCGCAAATTTGGAGGAAGGGAGAAGAGCGGACAACGCGCCACCTGCAGCCCCGCGCCAAGGTGCGCCACCGGCCAAAATTTGAGCTCGCAAGTGGTGCCGCTCGTAAAATTTTCACTGGCTCGTTCGATTCCCGGTGGAGGTGTCTTGGTATTTGTTTTTTATCTTGCTCTATGGAGTGGAATTTAGGACTTTTAAAGCTTCAATATGTTCTTTGAGTTCTTCTCTACAGCCTCATTGCTTCATTTTTCTATGGTTTTCCCTTATTTGTGAGTTATTCGCCAATAAACACTGGCGGTCCTTCAAGGGGCACCTCAAGCCCACTTGCCGAGATCAGAGCCCCTACTATAAACAGTCCAAATCCGCTTCGTGGCCTGCCCAGTCACACCTGCTGGCACATTTAAATGATCTGTATAGACTAAGACTAAATGACTTCGACGACGAAGCCTAGTAGGTTATGTGGTCTGATGTCCCCTCTAAAGCATAACGATCTTTGGGTGTTTGGTAAACCTGGACATCCACCTAGTCTTTTTTTTTTTTTTTGGCAAACAGACACAATCTCCGAGACATAAATTAAGAGAACTCCACAACCAGCACTAATTTCGGTAATCTGAACAATTTTTCTGATGAATATCTCAGCGCTCTTTCCAGTGATGGTACTCAATAGTCTCTCAGAGTGCTCCTTTCAAAATTATATATATGATATTATTAATAAATTTCAAAATATTTGTCAGCCTACGAGTTGATTTGGTATATTGTGGAACATGACCCCATTTCCTGGAAGTTCATAATTTTTGAAAAGGACTAAGAAATACGCCAAATTTCCACTTATTCGGCGCTTATTCTGGTCAATTAATAACATGAGGAGATAGAGCAACCCTCAAGCATAAATATATAGAGCTCTGAAGACAAAAAGACTGTTCCTTAGTGATTTAGGTGGCTTAATATCAGCTAGCCCTGCTTCGTGCTTCGCACAACAACAGCTTATTACAGGCATACCTTCCAGTAAGGTAGGGTTTGTCGAAGAAATTAATGTTGTTTATAGTTTATGGTTTGTAAAAACATGGCGGCTTGGATTCAAGATCTAACATGAACCACATGTGCGGTATTCCAAGATCTTGACCTCCCCCAAGTGAGCACGTGATCTTCGTTTCCTTAATGTTCAGTACTCTTTCCTGCTGATGACCATGAGGATTTAAAAGATTTACAGAATGAGCAAGAGATTGATTACTACAATAGTAATTGAAAAAGGAAAGTCATATAGTTAAAGGGGATCAGCTATAAAAGTGTGTTACAAAAAGAGTACATAATCCTCCGTAAAGGGCTGCTCAATCGAGCAAACTCCAGGAACCACAAAGCGGGAGACGCTTAGAGGTAGGTGGAGTAGTTGATGTTTGGGTCTGGGGTGTAGGTAGCAGCCAA
>JAKUBT010000105.1:0-11508 GCA_030563305.1 Petasospora maesae
AAGACACGCTATGGGGAATCTGAGACCGGATCCTGGACGGCCGATATGGGTTCTACTATCAACACGAAGTCTCGGCCTCTGTAGGCTAGTTTGGATTATATTATCGACAAGGTTGTAGAGGAGCCTACGAGCTGAAGGTACGTCAATTGATGGTCATGGCTGACTTTAGAGGAAGTTCTAGTGGTGAATTTAGCATAGATCGTGAGGGAAGCTGGAGTCTGGAGCCTTGATGGCCGGAAATAAGTGTTTAAAATAGGTGCAAAACATTGTATTTAACCCAGAAAATGGAGTGATGCTGTCCATGTTGGTAAGTTCAACTGTAGGCGGCTCGTTTTGGAGCAAATTCCCGCGGCCAGTAAATATGCCCCAAATGGCTCATCTAACATGCTAATCCTGTTGATATACAAGATAATTATATGAAATCTGAACCATTTGACCGCAGTGTTATTGGTTGTGGAGGGACATGAATTTCTTTCATTGGATTTTACTATGTGGACACGGGTGAACGTCAAGGTGTGTGTCCAGATTACCGAATTCTGCAGTTTCCCCCATTTCTCCCCGTTTCCCGAGCCGGCCCCCGCTTAAAAGGTCGGAAACCGGTGCAGATGTTGGAATCTCGACATCCTGTTAAAACCCCCTCGTTGTGCAATTGTACCACAGAGACAAGGGAAAATCTGAGATAAAGTGACCAGGAAGAGACGCAATTATGTTAGGGAGACGACTGCTTCACACATCTGTGAGAAGATTGCAGGGTCTTTCGCCTCTCGCGGAGTATGACAGGCTCGTTTCACAGAACAAGCTGAGAGATGATCCGTACCAGAGAAAGATCATCTCGTCGCTTGGACACCTCCACCAGCATCTGAGCGAGTATAAGCCACCACAAGTTGAGGTTCCATCTATGGATGACCTTGCTCCAAAGACTGGGTTCTTCTCAAAGTTCTTCGGGGGAAAGAAGAGCAAGAAGAATGCCATTGGTGTCGACGCGGACTACACGGGTATACCTAAGGGAATCTATCTGTATGGAGACGTTGGATGTGGTAAGACCATGTTGATGGACCTCTTCTACTCCACAATCCCCCCACATCTCACGAAGAAGAGATTGCATTTCCATCAATTCATGCAGGGGTTACACAAGAGACGTCATCAATTGATTCAACAGCATGGATCTCCAGACATCGATACGATTCCAATGCTTGCCGCAGAGATGGCACAAGAGGCCACCGTGTTGTGCTTTGATGAGTTCCAAGTCACCGATGTTGCAGATGCGATGTTGTTACGTCGTGTTATGGAGACAGTGATTGCTCCTGATCATGGATTGGTGCTGTTTGCAACATCAAATAGGGCACCTGATGAGTTGTACATCAATGGTATCCAAAGACAGTCATTCATCCCATGCATTGAGTTGATTAAGGAACGTACAGAGGTTATTTTCCTTGATTCCCCAACTGATTACAGAAAAGTGCCCAAGCCTATCTCTTCCGTTTATTGGACACCTTCACCTGGTGTACCATTCCATTCCAAGGCATCTGAGGCATCTTCAAAGGCCCATGTTGAGAATTGGTACAATTTCTTCTCCCAGGGACATGAGGCAGAGAATGATATTGAATTGACCATCTGGGGAAGAAAGCTCAAAGTGCCCAAGTCATCACCTCCATACGTTGCACAGTTCACATTTGCAGACTTGTGTGGTAAGCCATTGGCCGCTGGTGATTATCTATCGTTGGCCACGGCATACAACACATTCATCGTCACTGACATTCCATACCTCTCAGTGGAACGCAGGGATCTCGTGAGGCGGTTCATTACATTCCTGGATGCCGTGTATGATAACCATGGACGTCTGTGTGTCACTGCCGCGGCACCTTTTGAAGACCTGTTCGTGGAGCCAGAACAGATGAAGAACGACTATGAAATGAATGAAGTGGAGAAGGACGACGATGGATATGATGGGATTGAAGAGGATGAGCTCGTGAAGACACATGGGTTCAGTAAGAAGGCTGCAAAGAATGCAAAGATGTTCCAGCTGGACGAGGAGAGATTTGCGTTTGCCAGAGCGCTCTCGAGACTGTCACACATGTCTACACAGGACTGGGTGGACAACAATGGAATCAAGAAGTGATGGACCCAGGGTGTATAGAGGGATCATCCAATGCTATAAATATTCAGGTAAAAGTATCCAAAATTAGTGTACAAGTGAGCCCAAAAGAAGAAAGAGTAACAGTCACGTGACCAAGCGCGAAAGACGCCCAAAGAGGAGTTGGCGGCTGATGGGGGCGGGGGAGTAAGAGGAGGGCTAGAGGAACGTGCTAAAAATCCGCCAAAGAGGGTCTTTTAAAGGGGTCTTTAGAGCGCCAATGAGCGTGTTTATACACATAGAACATCACCACAAGAACATAGACCAAATACACATGTAGAACAGCCCACTAGAGCACCGCCGCGGGAGACAGAAACGGGCCCCCCGGCAGCGTGTCATTGCATGGTGGCCAACATCGCGAACAAACAGTGGTGGACACTGGACAAGCACACGAAGATGGGCAGAAAGGGGCGGTTCCTGTGCCCACTGAAAAACCTGAAAACGTCAGCAGCAACAGCAACAACTCCACCAAACTCCACCGTCGCCACCACTCACAAACACTTCCGCCACCACCGGTAACCAGCATCACCAGCATCACCAGCATCACCAACAACTCTCCCATCACCAGCACAGATCACCACATCACCGACGCTGCCCATGTCGACGCCCAACGACGGTGCCGCCCAGCAACCGCCAGAGCAGCAGCGGATGGCTATCTCTTCAATGCTCTCCTCGCCACCGTTGCAGGCCACCACGGACACTGACACTGCCATCACTACGGAGGAGCCACTAGCCACCACGGAGCAGATCACCAAGCCTAGGAAGACGCCCAGGGTGAAACCCCTCGTGGCCCCAGCGGCTAGCACCAGCAACGGCAGCGGCAACGGCAACGGAAACAACAACAACAAAGAGCTCCCACTGCCCGTTTTAGAGGAAGACCTGGTGCCCTCTGACTACCTCGAGCGACTCCACGATGCCAACCAGGCACAGTTCCGTCCAGAGAAGGAGTCGTACCTGAACAGGCTCAAGGCCCAGCTCGCACACATCACCACGCTGGACCTGATGCTGATGGAGGCGGACAACTGGGACACGCTCAACACCGAGGAGTTTGATCTCCTGAGCAAGTCCTCTAACGACATGCTGGAGGTGAAGAAGATGCTCAAGCAGCTGTCCTCCGTCGAGCTCATCACCAAGGAGGTGAAGAAGAAGAGAGCCGCGCTGAAGAAGGAGCTCAAGAATGGCTCTGCAAAGAGAAAACTGGAGGATGACTCCCAGCCAGCCAAGAAGCGTGTTGTCAAGAAGGGTGGAGCCGAAGGTGAGAAACTCGTACTGAAGTTCATCAAGCCAAAACCAGACGAGAAGGGTAAGAAGGGCAACTCCAGGTCACACAGACAAGCAAAGGCCAATGCATCAACAAAGATCCAAGACGCCATCCACGGTGTCGACCTCGAGAGCGCTCCAATTGAAGATGCTACCACAAGCAAGACTTCCAAGACCTCGGATCCATCCAAGATGACACCAAAGGAGCTCAAGGCTATCAAGAAGCAGTACGACAACACCTATTTCACCATCTGGAAGGATCTATCGAGAAAAGACGCACCAAAGATCCACAGACTTGTACAACAGGCTACACAGACCAAGCTTGTGAACGTCAGAAAGACTGCTATTCTGTGTGTCAGAGAATCCAAGAAGTGGCAATTGCGTACCAACAAGTCTCAGAAGGATCTCGTTGCCAAGGCTAGACGTGGTATGAGAGAGATGTTCAGTTTCTGGAAGAACAATGAGAGAGAGGAACGTGACCTTAGAAAGAAGGCTGAGAAGGAGGCAATGGACCAAGCTAAGCGCGAGGAAGAAGAGAGAGAATCGAGAAGACAGGCAAGAAAGTTGAACTTCTTGATCACACAGACTGAGTTGTATTCACATTTCATTGGGAGAAAGATCAAGACTGATGAGTTGGAGGCTGATGGCGATGTCACTCCAAGGGATTCATCTAATGGTGAATCCAACGAAATCTCCAAGGACTCCAAGAAGACAGATGTTAGTCAATTGGACTTTGATTCTGATAATGAGGATGAGATCAAGGCCGCCGCTGCTTCCAATGCACAGAATGCACTCATGCAGAACCGTGAAAGAGCCAAACAATTTGATGAGAACAAGTCATCCAGTGAACTCAAGAAGATTGATATCGATGATGATGATTTGAACTTCCAAAATCCAACTTCATTGGGTGATATCTCCATTGAACAATCAAAGCTCTTGTCGTGTACTTTGAAAGAGTATCAGGTCAAGGGATTGAATTGGTTGGCAAACTTGTATGATCAGGGTATCAACGGTATCTTGGCTGATGAGATGGGATTGGGTAAAACTGTTCAATCCATCTCTGTTCTTGCATATTTGGCTGAGACTCATAACATTTGGGGGCCATTCTTGGTTGTCTCACCAGCTTCGACGTTGCATAATTGGCAGCAGGAGATTGCCAAATTTGTTCCAGATTTCAAGGTGTTGCCATATTGGGGTAATGCTAAGGATCGTAAAGTGTTGAGAAAGTTCTGGGATAGAAAGAATGTGAGATACACCAAGGATTCACCATTCCATGTTCTTGTGACTTCATATCAATTGGTCGTGGCTGATATTCAATACTTCCAAAGGATCAGATGGCAGTACATGATTTTGGATGAGGCACAGGCCATCAAGTCATCATCCTCTTCGAGATGGAAGTCTCTTCTCAGTTTACAATGTCGTAACAGACTCTTGTTAACCGGTACTCCAATTCAGAACTCTATGCAAGAGCTATGGGCATTGCTCCATTTCATCATGCCAACGTTGTTTGATTCGCATGATGAGTTCTCCGAATGGTTCTCCAAGGACATTGAGAGTCATGCACAGTCCAACACTCAATTGAACGATCAACAACTTCGTCGTTTGCATGTCATTTTGAAACCATTCATGTTACGTCGTGTGAAGAAGAACGTGCAATCCGAGTTGGGAGACAAGATTGAGATTGACGTTTATTGCAACTTGACCAACAAGCAACAGAAGCTTTACAAGATCTTGAAGTCACAAATTTCATTGATGGACTTGATTGAGAAGGCCACGTCTGGAAACGATGATAGTAATCAGTCTTTGGTGAATCTTGTGATGCAGTTCAGAAAAGTCTGTAATCATCCAGATTTGTTTGAGAGATATGATGTCAAGAGTCCACTTTTGTTTGGTTCATTTGCTGAGACTGGATCATTCTTGAGAGAGACTAATCTCTTGGAGATGGGATACAGCACTAAGAACTCAATCTCTTATCACATTCCAAAACTCATCTACAAGGATCTATTGGTATCCACGAAGGAGAACACACTTGATGTTGAAGATCACATCTTGAACCATTTGATGAACATTTGGGATGAGAAGTACATCAAGGAGAACTCCGAAGGTGATGATGCCTTCTCATGGTTGAAATTTGTTGATTCAACACCAGGTTCTATCTCTAAGAGTGCCAGAACCTCGATCTTGGAGAGAGCCATCGATATGAGAACCTACACTGATCCACATGACGTCAATGTCCTCGAGGACCACATTGATAAGAAGCGCAAGTTGTTCTTGATTGATACACCAGAGAAGAAGATTGAACCACATTTGACACAAGTGAGCCAGAAGGTGTACCATGACATGTATCTCAACGTCCAGGATCCAGCTGCCTTCCCAGCGGCATCTGCCCCACCAATTGAAGTTGTTTGTCATAACAAGTCATTTGAGAATGATTTGAAGAATGAGTTGTTCAATCCAAAGATCAGACAGGCATTGGCTCCATTATCACTAAACAAGCAATTGGAACTAATGACCCAAGACGTACCACTTCCACAATTCCCCAAGGCTGAGATGCTTCCGGAACCATTGAGCAATAAGGCTGGTGTTTCATCAATTAAGATGCCATCCATGAACAGATTTATCAAGGATTCAACCAAATTGGCCAAGTTGGATGAGATGCTTCCAAAGCTCAAGTCTGAAGATCATAGAGTGTTGGTGTATTTCCAAATGACCAAGATGATGGATTTGATGGAGGAGTATTTGACATACAGACAGTACAAGTACATCAGATTGGATGGATCTTCAAAATTGGAAGACCGTCGTGACTTGGTGAATGATTGGCAGAAGAAACCTGAGATCTTTGTGTTCTTGTTATCGACTAGAGCTGGTGGATTGGGTATCAACTTGACCGCTGCAGACACTGTTATCTTTTATGACTCAGATTGGAACCCAACGATTGATTCCCAAGCGATGGACAGGGCACATAGATTGGGTCAAACACGTCAGGTTACCGTGTACAGATTGCTCGTGCGTGGCACTATTGAGGAGAAGATGAGGGATCGTGCTAAGCAGAAGGAACATGTACAACAGGTTGTTATGGAGGGTAAGACGAGTGATGAATCACAGGAGACCACGAATGGGTTCCAGAAGCCAGGGAAGGAGGTTGCTATGTGGTTGCTTGATGATGATGACGCTGAGACGTTGAAGAGTAAACAGATGGAGGTTGAGATTCAGAAGAAGAAGGCTGCAAAGAAGGGTGGAAAGATCCAAGAGGTGAAATCTTGAAGGTTGTGTATGTTTCTCAGTTGTTTTGAATAATTATGCATTTACCTTAGATAAAAGAAAAACTTTGAACTCTATTCAGCTTGCTATGGTAATAATAAGGGGGCGTACTAAATATTAAGTAGACGCTGATATGCTTCTGTACCAGCGCTCTCGTACCTTCGAGCCGTTAACCCCACAAACTTGCGAGGCTGATTGGGTTTGGAGATATTAGTGGTGAGCCTCAAGATTATTAATCCAGAGCACGAGGAGGGACACAAAAAGAGGCAGCAACGATGCTTCTGAAATTCCAAAGGAGATTCAACACATGGATTGTCTTTTGAGTTGAAACTCGTTTTCTTGGGGGAAAGAGGTGGGTGTGTATCCTAGTTGTAGTTGCCTCTCTGCGCACCTGCCACTTGACTACATGTTTATCTTTCTCTTTCTCTCGAGGGACTAAAAGTCCAGGGAGTGAAAGGTGTAGAGGGGGGGACAGCTTCAACTTCCAAAATGGGGGTGAACCTGACTTGTTTCGGTGTATGTTGATCACCGATCACCTATGAAGGGGGGGCATTTCACCTCTATACAGGATTGTCTGTGGGAGAACCATGAAGATCACGATCCCTGATCACTAAAGCGGTGGTGATGCTGGCGTGCTGGGTGATCGGCCATGAGCGGAGGCGTGTGTATCTGGATGTTTGGGGAATCCCAGCCTCCCAATCTGGAGAGCTTGGAGTCCTGAAGGAGGAACAGCGGACGTCACTGGAACGCCTGACAGAGGAGGCCTAGGTTCATGTGTGCAGGGCTTGGGTCGATGGTCTGGAGGATTGACAGTTCCACAATGGGACGTCCTCATTGGGTCTACACGCTCTACGGTCTACACTCAAGTGTTATGGGTTGTATGGTTATGACTTTAGCACCAACAGAGGTTCAAGCTCTAAAGGCTAACTCGTGAATACGGGCCATAGGGGAGGACCTCGCCAAGTGCCAAAGGTCTCACCCAGAAGTTGTAGATACGAGTCGCTAGTGCACGACGCGGGACCAAACTCTGGTTAATTAACCAGCCAAAAGTTGCCCCCGGGGGGACCCTTATTTCACGATCCCACGCTTTACCTCGGTACAACAAAGGAGGATTTTGGAAGATTTGGGCTCAGGAGGGAATTCGGGCAGTCGGGCAGTCCACCATGGGCGTTGTTGATCACAATTCCAACATAGTTCACGCCCGCACGTACCAGCGGGGGAAGGGAAGAGATCCAGACTCCCACCTTACCAAACAATCCCAAACAATGCCAGCAGGAGCGGTCTGTGATCTCGGAGATGGCGTTCGGTGTTATCTTCAGCACCCAAGATCCTGCACAGAACCCACGGGCCCACGGGTTCAGATCCAAGATTCAGCTGGCTAATGCTCATGTTGCTGTGCATTTCATGGCATTCTGGGCAGAGGATGTGGAATTGCTGTCAGCAACCGCCGATCGCACAGAAGAGAGGAGCCCGCCAAACGATAAAAATACTCTTCCAGAGGCTTGTGAATGTGGGCGTTACGAGGTTCTGGGGGGAGGACCATGGGAAGGCGCATCAGCAGTGCAGGCGAAGACGCGGTGGACCTCTGCAAGTGCTGCAAGTGTTGCATCGGTGCGTCTGGCGGCGGTGGTGGCAGTACGATCCCTGAGTCCTGGACGATCTTGGCTCTGGAAGCTGGTAGGCACTAGGTACACACGAGGCCCCCTAATGGGCAAGGGGTTAAGGGGTACTGGGAAGTTGTAGCACCAGTGGTGGTAGTTGTGTTGGCAACCTGGCTCTTGCGGGTGTTGATATATGGAGAGAGCAGTTGTGGGAGCATGGAGCCACTAAACACGAACAGCACCGTGACACACACCCCCTCCCCCCATAGCTAAAATGGAAGGCGCTGTATACTGCGGGTAGCCATCGCTAATGCCTGGGTCTACATAATAGCACCAGAGTACGAGTACAGGGATGCCACTGGGCCAGGCGGATACCACGTAACCAGGCCCATGGGCACACTCGGGAGAGGATGGAGAAAGCTAAGATTGAGCTCGCCAAAGGCCCCAAACAAGCAACACGCCCCCCACTTTCGGCCAGTTCCACAGTTCCACAGCGACCGGCAGACAGGAACAAAGTTCTCGGCACAAGGACGCACGGACCTGGTGCCTTGGGGCTTGAGCCACCGCTTAAGAATGGGGTACGTGGGGCGGGCGGCCTTGGAGCGCAGGTTGTGCTGGTGGTTCTCTCTACTATTACCATCCCACTGGCGGGGTGTCCAATTGTCAGGGTGCCAGGGCATACATTGCTCTCCCAAAGCTCCAATTCTCTAGACACCCGGGGTTGCCAGCCGTATATTATCTATTGCCTGTTCGTAACAAAACGATAACACCAACTTCTAGAGGGTGCAACTTGCTGGGTGACTCGCTCAGACGCTTTGCAACGCACCGAAGACGCGGATCGCAGCACCCGGACGCGTTCTTTGACATATGCCGCGAATTTCGCGAATCGCTAAAATCCACGATTGACGATGCGATCGATGAACTCAGATGACAAGGAGCACCACCTTTCCACCAACAAAACAGCGGGCGGCAACGAGAGAAACACGGATGGACAGCTCATCGATCTCTTCGCCTGCATCGACGGTGATGCACCACGTCCTTCCCTGGACACCTCGTTACCACAGCACCTCTGCAGCGCGTCCAGTCTGAGATACTCGCCATCCCATCAATCGATCAGAACTGCTCTCTCCGTGGACTGAAACCTATCACTATCACACCTTCTACGCCGTGTTAATACTCAATCTATCCCATAAGCTCCAACTCGGGGCCTCCTACAAGCCACATGTAACGCCAGAAGACGTCTCCAAGCCCAGCGCTTCCCGTCCCGTCGCAGCCCCTTTGTCTTGCCACAGGATTACGAGGTACGCTCAGGCTCAGCTCTCCAGGTCTCCAACTTCCAGCTGGCATCTTTTTGAGTGCAAAGGCACAGCTGCTGGACCAGAATCCCAATCGGGCTTGCACGCTGCCCAAATCGAGCCACATACATTCAGACCCCACAGCTATACCCAGGTCCTGTGAGTCTAGAGAAGACGGAACACCCACATGCACACACGCATCTCCAGACCAATTGCCCATCATCCAGGTCCCAGATGCCCCATCCAGATACCAAAAACCCCTTCCATGATGGATCTGAGACCTGTCCCTGGGTGGCCCGGTCACATGAACTATGCAATGCTCATCCGACATGGCGTCTGCTCGATGTACTTATGCAGACTCCAGGAGTCAGACCAAGAGGCTTCCCCCATACATACACCCTTTGCGGAGGAGGGGTATGAGAATTGAGGAGTTTGTTTTGAAACTTGCACCTATGCACCATTGACGCGTACACCTCTTTTTGCCCCTACCCTCTAGCGCTTTGCTCCGCTACTCCTGCTGAGATCCCGATTTCCCCCCCTCCCCCGATGGTGCTGTTCATACATAAACCAAGATCCATCCGTCAATTCGTCCCATCTCCATCCTGCCCATGAGGTCTTTTGTCTTATACCACTACACGTCAACTGGTTGATACCCCATATACCCCCCAAGAGATTGATTCTCCGTGCTGGTCACAGTCTATCGCTATCATCTATCCCAGGGTCTTCAACCACGTTTCACACCATGAGGCTCGAACAAGTCTTCATCACACTCGCTTTCTGGTTGTTCCAACTCCAGGGGGCTTTTGCTCAAACAGGTGCTAGTAGCTCCGTGGTCACTGAGGCCTTCCAAACCGTTACTACTGCACTTGAAATCGGAAGCACCGTTTCTGATTTGTGTTTCTATGGATCCACCGTTGATACTCTTCACGGTAGAGAATATTCTTACTACTACGATGTCACTGAGGAGACTGTCACTAGTACCATTGCCTTTGTGCCAACTTTGTACAGACAGTTCACTATCTCTTGGTACTTCACCTTCTCTGAGCCAGTTGATGCTACTGCGTTCACTGTCCACCAGTTTGGTGCTCTCATTTCTGATGCTACAGGTACTGTCAACTTGGAAGAAGGTTCCTTCTTTGCCACATACAAGGTTACCATTCCATACATTGGATTCCTCACCACTACTACTGACTTCTGTTTGAACGAGTGGGTTTCCTTTGACTTCAGCATTCCAGAAGACGATGTTGATGCTCAGTACATCTTCTACACCGGAAATTTGGGATCTGCCGTTACTGAGGTGATCACTTCTACTGTTTGTGCTGTTGTTCCAGGTGACTGTGTTTCTTACTCCACTGGTCTGGACTTCAGCTGTATTAATCTTGGAGATATCTTAAGTGATTGTTCATCTTCTGCTGTTTTGTCAGAGATGCCATCTAGCTCTGAGGCTTCATCTTCCTCATCTTCAACTGCTGATGACACTACTTCTATTTCATCTTCATCCACAAGTGCTTCATCTTCTGCTGTTACCTCTTCATCTTCATCTTCATCATCTACAAGTGTGTCATCATCTACTGATGCTGCTACCTCCTCTCCTGCTACCAGCTCTACCTCCTCTTCTGATGCCACTGTGACCTCTGCTGCCACTAGCTCCACCGGATCTTCTGATGCCGCTGTGACCTCTGCTGCTACTTCTGATGCGTCTGTTTCAGAATACTCCGAGACTGGTTCCGTTGAGAGTGACTCCATCCAGACTGTTACCACACCACTTGAGGTTGCTAGTACACTTTCTGACTTGTGTTTCTATGGTTCGACTGTTGGTACACTCAACGGTAGAGAGTACTCTTACTACTTTGATGTCACTGAGGAGACACTTACTTCTGATATTTTGTTTGTTCCAACTTTCTACAGACAATTCACTATCTCTTGGTACTTCACATTCTCTGAGCCAGTTGATGCC
>JAKUBT010000106.1:0-10374 GCA_030563305.1 Petasospora maesae
AAAAAAAAAAATACTACAAAAGGAAAGAGATGGGAAGAAGCTGAAAGTCGAAAGAGAGATCGCTGATTTGATTGTTAGAAATGCTGGTAAATAAGAAACATGAACTTTTACACTTTATATCGAATACACATTGTTATGAAAAAAAAAAAAAAAAAAAACGGTCCGAAAAACAATCCTGCTAAAAAATTTGCCTAATGTTCACTCTTGAAATCACCGCCTCATGGATGGTAATACTTCATAATAGTTTTGGAGCTATTTGAGTTTTATTATTGGGCAGTCTCTACTGGCATATAGCCGCCGAGGTTACGCGCCTTCGCTCTTATCAGTACTGTTAAGTTCTGGGAACTCTGATTTCAATTATTTATCGCTGGTAGATTTCTTTCAGTCAGTAGTCTGTAGAACTTACCAAAGTTCCATCCCGAGCATGTGTGGGTATGCAGACAACTTACTCCTTAGACATTCTAAACAGCTGCTTATGCACGCCAGAGTTCGATTCAAGAAGGAGATCTTAATTGCAGTCACCTCCACAGCAAGCAACTGATGCTCCACCAGTAGTTCCCAATTCTCATAATCCACATGGAGTTGATTTGATAACTGTCCACAGTTGTCCATGATGCTTCTGTTCTTGGAAATAAAGGAATTTTTGGCACATGTACACGTCTGACTGTGTGTGTGTTAAACGACCACCAACACAAGCCCAATAGACCAAAGAAATTGTCTTCGGATAAACGAGGATGTTCCAAACAAGCAAGCACTAAATGGACACAAGTGATGGCCCCATGGTTTCCATCCATCTCCAATTCTTGAAGTTGTTGACTCCACTCTTCATGAAGTCTCAAACCGATCCCGGTATCCATCCTGGAGAAGAAGTGGGTGATATTTGCTGTTGTAATCTGCCACGCTGAAGTGTGCTCGTTAATGCTTGCTTGCTGGTGGGCTTGTGGCTTGTGGCCATGAGGTGTGTAAATATGCTTTGGGTAGGTGTCATCAACAGTGGGTTCTCAAGAAGGCTTCCTTATCAGCAAGATTCTGAAGTGTAAACACACAGACTTAGTATCTCATCGGAATTTTTGAGACTTTGACACATTGAATGCCGGATAGTTCTCGTTATGTTGGCAGTTTGTAGTAATGGTAGAGGCTTGGGTGCTTGCCCTCCTCCTTCGGGTGATTCATCGATTGCGTGCTTGCGGTGTTGGGAGCCTCAGGAACCGGCGTCTCGCTGCTTGTAACGGACGAGGTGCATCGAGGTGCTCTTTGTAACCCGGCTGGATCTGCCCGCGCTCCAACGAGTGTGCTTCTAACGGCCCGTGAGGATGGTGGAGGCAGCGGAGGCTTGGGTGGAGAAGCTGTGGTGGGGTGAAATGCTTCCACTTCTTCCGTGAAAACCTTCCACCTTCCCAACGCGGAGCCGGATTCGCGGGTGCGGGTGCGGGTGTGAGGGGCTTGGAGACCCGCCTGTGTGTACAGCGGTGTGCCTGTTCGAAGTTCGAACCCCCCGTGGATTTGTGTGGGCGGCCGGCATTTGAGCCCTTTTCGCTACCACTTCTACCTTCAGTTATGGCTGGCTGGCAGGGTGCAATTGAGGGCTCAGAAGCTCAAATCCTCATAGAAGTTTCACCTGTGCACCTGCCGCCCCCCGGAATGGGAGTGTGTGAGACCAATTGTTCGGATGCCCACAACATCGCTAGCCGAGCAAGCGCGAAACTCCAACTCTGTTTCCACCCCACGTTGGCACTATACACGTGTGGGATTTGTATGATCTCCAAAGCCCAGAAAGAGCCCACGTATAACCTCATTTGCCATGACCGTTTGAAACGTTGGGGCTTGTCAATTTGTCAACTGCTGATCATGCTCTATAGCCCCTCGGGCGTGGATATAGCTACGGAGCTGTTCCTGGATGCCTCACTCTGCAGTATCTGGCTTCCAGCGTGCTCTCTTGACACAATATACGCCATTCAAGGTACCAGGCCCATGACCACCACGCCATCCGGAACGAGGGCGGTTGACCCTTTCCAGTAATGAAATCCAGAGGAATGTCTGGTGCTACTATTGGGGGGAAGAAACAAGATATTCCGTGCCCTTGGTGTGTTGCGATGTACAGAGTTGCGATCTTTGATCATGTGAATTCGATGGCGGTGATCGCTGGCTCTCATCGGTCTGAGACTATGCGGTCGCCAACGGTGATCGAAGATGCACTACAGATCTAGGTAATTTTTATACAGGTTGGTCTAGGTGAACTGTTGCTACTCTAGCTATACTCTAACTAAACAACTAGAGTTGTTACTGCTATGGTGATTGGTTGCAAAGATACAGCCTCTGCCTTCGCCGGAAGTGAGCCGATGGTTGAAGATCTGCTTCAAGCTCTGTTACATGGGTGTATTACGTGCTTCGCTAGACGTCCCAAGCCCCCCCAGCCCACTTGCCCTCAGGCATATTATTTGGCCCTTCTCTACGTCTATGGGGCTTCTAGTCGGAGCCGAGCCGAATATCCCCGAGACCCTGCCCCTTGCAAAGCTTTGCACAAGTTGTATCCATCACCAACAACATAACAAGTTTCAACAGGTCCGCGTTGCAAATCTGGATCGTAAACCGGTAGTACGGATCTGAGCAGCAGGAAGCCCGAGACGCCACGCCCCCCCTAATAGAGTTGGAACTCCGAGCTCTTCATGTTCCAGGAGGAGGACCATAAGCCATCCCTTGCGATTCTTGATGGCAATTAAAACTGTGAAGGAAGGAACTTGGTGGGCTCTCTAGCGTGTTCGTAGCGGCTAGCCTAATTACATAGGCGCCCACCGCAGATCCTTTTTCCTGCACGAGCAGATAACACCGCTCATCGCCATGAGATAATGGGCATTGGGCAGCAGTGAGCTGCACCCACCGGCACGGAAATTGGAGGACTAGACCAGCGTTGGCCTCCTTAAGCTTATCGCCTGGCATCCTCCATGCTCATCGTGGCGCTGCTTTGTCACATAAATTTTTATTCCATCGCCATCAAGTCCGCAACTTACCCAACTTCCGACTTGCCAACTTACCACCACACCCCAGAACAACACCCAACTTGCAACTTGTCTACAACCAGGCACACACCGCAGGCACCCCCAAGCCATAGGGCTGTTACGACCGGTGACGTGTGCGGGCTGTTGCCTTCTCGAAGGACATGATACGATGATACGATGTGATAACCTACACGCTAGCGTCCCCCCCCCTCTTACAAGGGCTTGGAAGTTGTGTAGTTAGAACTAGGCACACAAGGACCACATCCCATATGGTGCTTCCCTCTGATGGCTGCCCTGTGAACAGGCTACCCACACGCAGCTTTACGGACCCCCTATTCCTTTCCACTCTGAAATTCGAACCACCCCCCATGGGTACCCATGGTGTACAGACGTGGTACCTATTGTTAGCCTGTGGTCCATAAGCTTACAAGATCCCTCTCATAGATCCAGCACGCTGAGGCTAGATCTTGTCCATGAGGTAGGTACAACTTACAAGGGGGAGAGAGAGATTGGGATGAGCCATGTGTTCCACCTCTGGTGGTGGTCCGCATCCCCATTCGGATCTTGAGGTTTCGCCCTGTTTGGGACTCAATCTAATCCAATTTTGGTGCCCTGGTAGGGAGAGGCCATATTTATTTTGAGGAGCACTTCACCTCCACTTGTGCACTGCTTGCCCTTGGTGGGGGTCCCTCTTGATGGTTGTTTCTGCCCCCGCGGGCAGTAGCGTTCGGTACTGTAGGCTGGGGGTGGGTGACAGGTTTGGGGGATGGGGGGCTCGATGGACGATCCAACTTCCTCTTCGTCCAAGCGCAGGCCGCTAATTCGCCACTCTGGTGCCCGAATATCGTATGAGCCATGCTTTCCCTGGTGCGGATATACGTGGTGCCTAACGTGCACTGCCAAACAGATCACCCATGGGGTGGGAGATCCGGCCTAAGCGCTCCATTGGATCTGCCTAGTAACTTCCTTCCCATCGCCAACACCCCTCGCTATGGCCCACCCGCCCATGTCCGTGCGCCATCGTGATGAGGACCTCCCTCACCAAAAATAAATAAAAAAAAATTCTCGCTTGATACACAAGTCGATCGCCACAGAGAAGATCTGGAATTACATCATGGACTTCTAGAAGCACTGTCAAGACTACACGAGGTTTTCGTTAAATCATTACTTGTATAATCTCAATGACCACCAGTGGCCTAGTTTATATGTATATAGGTAGTATGGCACAATTTGGATACGACGACGAGTTCTTACCCTTGGAAGTCCAATGGCACCTCAATCATCCATCATCATTTGAAGAGAAGCAAGAAAAACATAATAAAAAGCAAAAGGGGGCTTCGACTCATCAGATGTTCAATATATCCAGCAAAAAAATAACTCTAACTCTTAAACTCAGTCTTTCTAACCCTTCTAGATCTCATAGCCTTATCAGTTCTTGTGTTTCTCCACGAATCAACAGCTCTCTGGACCAATCCTCTATGGTTCCGGATCTCAGGGTTGCCCCATGCCAAAGTCCATCCAATCTCATTACATTCGCGTTCATATCTTCCTCTGTTACCCTTGTACTCCTCCACAGGAACCATTGCCCTAGGGTACACACAGTTCTCTTTCAAGAATTCCTCTGGTAGCTCTTCAGGAACAACACGTTGTGCTGGACACTTGATGGTGAAAGTGCTGATGATCTTATGCTTGGAGTAAGAGAACGTAAGCAGTTCATCACCCGTGGACTGATCATATCCAAGCTTTGGTTTGGATGCTGGAATTGGACCAGGTTGGGTTGTGTGGATCCCTGAGAGGTTTGGTACTGAACGTGCACGTGACTTGGAGTTCTTGAATGACAACTTGGACACTTTGCTTGATGAATGGGAGAAAGAGAGAGTTGGACGTTCTGGTAGTTGTTGATACACATGTCCTGTGAAGAAAGTTGGCCTTTGTAGTTGTTGCTGTTGTTGTGGAAGTTGTTGTTGCTGCTGTTGTACCTCTGGCAGCTGTGGTAGAGGTTGCATGTGTTGTGGATGTGCATAACTTCCTGGAGACGGCAGTGGTGAAGAAGGTTGTGAGAAAGTGCCAACAACAGAACCATGATGGTACTGACCCATTGTCGTTGTGGTGTACTGTGGGAACTCAGTCTTGACAAGGGTCTGCGGTACGAACCTCTCCTCTGGGAACTCAGATTTGATGGCTGTCTGTGGGATGTATCTCTCCTCTGGTGTAGGATACACTTCTGTGAGTTGAAGCGATTGAGGTCTCTTCTTTTCCAGGCTCAAGTCCGTGGAAATAACAGGGAATGAGACCAGCTCGTCGCTGTTGTACATAGAAGAAATGGTTGTGTCTGCAGCTGCATGTGATGGGGAGAGTGGGTCATCAGGCAAGATATAGTGTGCCTCGTCTTGGAACTTTGGGAACGAGTGGTCTTGCATCAGTGGCGAGGAACCCATTATGGAGGAGATGATGCTCTCTGTGGAGGCAGAGCTGTTGAGCATGCCCATGGTTGGAGTCTGCTCAAACACAAGTGGCGGGGCACTCTGGATCTCGTTGGGGCCGTCGTGGGAGTAGCGGTCGTTGAAGATCTGCTCCTGTGGGACGCCCTGGGACGTTGTGTAGTATGAGTAGAGCGGGTCACTGTTCATTGTGGGAGCGAATTGGAGCTGTGTGTGGTCCGTGGGGGCCCTGTGTCGGTCGAATTACCTGGAGGAACGATGGGTGGTGCGGAAGAGAAAGAGAAAGAGAGAGAGACAAGTGGGGCCAGAGAGAGAGTGCGGGACGAGCTCAATTGAGGGGGTGGTGCACCGCAGAGAGTCCGTGTGTGTTGGTGGGAGCGAGAAAGCAGCAGCACCGCAAGGGGGAGAGGGCAGGTGGCGCATGGGGATCCTTTATACCAGCCAGGACAGCCAGAACCCTGGGAGAGAGGTGAGGGTGTTGGCTGACAGCGGCGCACACAGCGGCGCACACAGCAGCTGCCGGTGGGCGCGGGCCGCGGGAATCCGTGCATTGCAGCGCAGGAGATGAGCACGCTGCTGGGCTAGATGCTGTGTGGGAACTTCCGAGTGGGCGCTCGGAGAATCTCTGTGGTCTGGGGAGTCTCTCCCCTGGGGACTGGCTGCTGATGCGCTTTTGGGATCTGGTAGTTGGTATTGATAGTAGCGGTAAGTATTGATAGTGGTAGTAAGTGTTGATAGCGGTAGTAGTGGTGGTAGTACCAGGCAGAGTTGTGGCATCGCTTCTCACACACTGAACAGAGATCCTCCGGTGCGCCGGCCGCGTCTCTCTTTACTTGTGGACAGGCCTGGTCCCTAGGATCGACTGCTGGGCCTGGAGCTGGGAGCTGGGAGCTGGGAGCTGGCGAAGGGGGTGGGGGGCCTGGCAGAGGGCATTGTGCTGGAGTCTCCTCGATCACCGGTCACCGCCAGTATGAGGCACCCCCTCCCCAAGGGCCCCCAGGTACACACAACACCCCTTTCCTTCGGTTCTAGAGAGCCCGTTCCTTTGCTACTACTACTAACATATCAACTTCTATCAACTTGTGTCTAGACTTTGCCCCGTGCCTTGCCCTGTCCAACCTGTGTGCTGAGGCAAAGCTTAAATGGCTTGGGGGCCATACGTCATGTGCCCTTGTTATCAGCCAGATCTGGTGCTATAAACGAGAGGGGCACCTGACCGATAAAATTAGCTAATTAATAGCCTAACTAGTTGCTCAAACCTTCCGTTAAGGTCACACGACCTTTAATTATTTTCCCTCTGTGCTTCTGTCTGAGAGGACGCTGCCAGGATTCGAAGATGCGACTCTCCCCAGATGAGGTTTAAATGCCCGCAGCCATCATCCATCTGGAAGCGTATATTATGGCGGGCAACCACGTCCACAGCAATCTTAAATCTGATAACTTCTTCCTCGTCGTCCTTTAACGAGATAATTATTTTGCTCAAAGCAGCAATGCGGCCAATTTTATACAGGCGGGTTCGTGTATCCGCCTCAACAGAACCCACCCCACGGTTAAGGCAGATCTAGGCGTATATATTAGAGGAGCAGCATATAATATGGAGTTCGTAGACACACCGTTGGGGCATCGTCCCCCTCATCACCATCAAGACTAGATTCAATGGTAGGTTGCAACGACAGCCTGGGCAAGCTCCCTTCCTGTCTGCCTGTTGGAAGATGGGTAGCTAGCTAGAACCACGGATTTTCCGCCCAAACGTTATCGCTCGAGATGAGGTTGCCTACAGCTTCCAGATAGGCTCTACCAAAAAAGCGAAAGGGGGCAGATATAAAACTCGATACGAGATACTCTAATGAAACATCAGGGCATTGGGGGCACCAATTGGAACCATCACCACTTCGTAACACACCATCGGCTCCCCCCACCTATTGTGTATGCAGCACTAGACTCCACCTCTCCACCTCCCCATCTCCAGTGCTATATGCCTAGGGGGTGTCCGTCCGCTGTCCACATCCCACGACCTACGGGGAGACTCAGCCCAGTCAGAACCTCAGAACACAAGAAACATAGTCTCCTCAAGAAGCGTAGAAGTTACTACTACACCTCCAACCACGCCATCCCATAGCCAGATGGCAAATCAACTTCCCCTTGTGGCCGTTGGATCTACGTGGCTGCTATCACCTTCAGTACACGTACAGTCCGCCTGTGCCCGCTGACTCCTCTTTCGGCAGGGCTCCCACGCTGCTGGTTGGTGACTCCGCTTGACACCTCTTGTCTGGGCTGGCGATCCTGTGCGCTCCCACTGCCGAACGCTTGCGACCGAGATCCCGTGGCTGCCCCTCCCGCCGCGGAGTTCGATCATATTGAAAAAAAAAAAAAGAAGCTGATCTCTGCTGCCCAACAATTCACCTCCCATGGCACCGTCGCATGTTGCAAGCCCTTAGGTCCTCTATGGGGGTGATTGGCTCTGTCACCCGTGCAGCTAGGCTGTTGCTGTGTATGTGCATGCTCTGGTGCTCTTCCACAGATCAAGAGCCCTTGAACGAGCGGAGATGCTATGGTTCCTACCACTAGATGGGAATGAGGGGCCCCCAAATCATGCCTGTGCTCAGGGGATAGAGAACAAATTCAGAGACACTCGCCAGTGTACCTTGCTCTCTAACCCATGCTCTCCAGTTTGCCGACCCTTGGTCATTGTTGACCGATCTAGTGGGTCCCCATGGAGTGGCTGCAGCAGCGGTAGCCGAGGATCCACCTCTTTAAGCATTAGACCTAACTTCTAAAAGACATGAAGAAAAATCAGGAGATTATAAGACGTATAAGGGACGATCTATTCCGCATATCAAACATGGAGATCAAAAGCCCGGAAGATGCCTCTCTGTGGGTGCTTCTTTTTTTACCATTGGTGTGTGGGCCTTGTAATGTCGATCCTCCACCGGCCACTTAGAGACGTCGGCCGTTGAAGTACGCCATCACATACTCTAGTATCACCAGATTACTGGCACGATACTGGTGTCAATAGAGGTATCTATGGAAAGCTATAGACCAAACTCATCATACCCTATAGCTTTGGAAAGGGATCCTTGGTGCCTCATCTTCAACGGGGCTTGAGACCAACACATATGGCTGAAACCCATACTGCATATCTTACCGGATCTCTGCCTCATGGATTGAGGTTCAAGGAACATGAGCGGAGCACGGTTGGAGAGAAGCACTTCGGCCGAGTGGGTATACATCTCGTCGGAGCTTTGGTGTCCATTGTGTCAATATGGACCTTGAGGGGACAATCTCATCAAGTTGTTAGATCTAGTCTTTACTTCCAGTCACACGGCAAACCTACAAGCATTATGAGCCATGAAGATGCCATTAGCATTTAGACTTTCTCCAACATGCAAACACTCTAGTTGATCGCTTACTTCTCACATTGCGACTGAAAAATGTGGCCGAAGCGGGACGTGCTCGCTTGCTTGTTGGGTAAAGTTGGAAGATCACCACAAACCTCGGTCGCTTTAACAGCATTAGAACAAGCTGTTGCAGAACAAGCTGTCTCATAAGGCAGTGGAGGGCCACAATAAACAAGAACACCCATTAATCAGAGCTTGTTCGTGCCATAGGCCATTTATGAGATGGAAGACGTTGACGGGGACATGGGGAGTCTTCCAAAGAGAGGTCTAGCTATGAGTGCAATTAGGGGGACCTCATTTGGAGTCGGACTTTATGACTTCTCTCGAGGGGTGCTAGTTTAGAGCCAGTGGGCTTCCTTTCGAAGCTTCCATAGAGTTCCACAGAGCATTCTAGGTGTAGTCTCCATGCTCACCACAGTCACCAGACGTACAAGCCATACACACACACACACGCACCAGCCCGCCACGGTGGGTGTGACACATCCTTATAACACCAAGGCATGCGATTGCATAATCCACCGCTGAACGAGGGCATGTTATGCAATTCTCCTCCAGCAGCACGCGGCGGCGGGGGTGTACGAGGCTACGAGGCTACGAGCACTTTAGAAAAGAACGCCACCCACACTCCCAACAAAAGGACTGGAAGTTGGAAGTTGGAAGCTCTCCGAGACGTACGTGTTTTGCGGGGAGATGTGGGCCTCTCATCACCTCATCACCGCATGAGCACACCCGCGCCGTCGCGCCCGAGAGCGTAGAGATGGACAGCTTGTTGGACTAGATTTTAGTTCCTGTGCTTCACGTGTCTTGTTGTGCGGTGTCAGTTGGCATTGAGAACTTGGAAGAGCACAATGCTTTCATACGAATATAAAGAGAGCCCACGCTACCCACCACTTGAAGAAGGAACCGTTTCGATCACTTACACAGCCATATATCAACTCCGGCGGTGTACCGGCGCGCTGGCTGGGTCATAGAGATGAACAATAGCCGTGTCTATGAATTCTGCGGACGCGCCCGTTTGGGGACTTCCACGAATGGACGAAGATTCGAAACTGAGGTAGATATTAATTACTTAAGCACAGCACATCCTCTGCGAATACCATTGGAAGGGCCTCAATTACTCTATCTATGATGGCTCTTAGTATGAGACTATGTCCGGGGAAGCTCTGGTACATCTCCGGGGAAGTCGCGTTCGGACGTTTTGTATGACGGGTTAACAAACAAGGGCAGGGAACACCGCTAGAACTAGGGCAAAGGTTCAATAAAAGACAACACGATTCGACGTGGATATTAAAACACATATCGGCCGTCCAGGATCCGGTCTCAGATTCCCCATAGCGTGTCTTGTACGAGCCCGGTACCTATTTCCAGCCCTGGGCTCGCACTTTTACTATGGGGAGCGTCCCCCGGTGTTTGACGTAGGGGCCGAATTTGGAGGGCGCCCTACTCCAAACTAACGTACAGAGGCCAGGACTTCGTGTTCATATTAGAACCCATATCGGCCGTCCAGGATCCGGTCTCAGATTCCCCATAGCGTGTCTT